>VYXB01002818.1:458164-528968 GCA_013397135.1 Pachyramphus minor
CCGGGGCCGGGCCGGGCCCGCCCCCGCCGCGGCCGCTCTGGGGCGGGGCCGCACCGCCCCATCTCCCGGGAGTAAGTCAGCGCCGCGGCCCTTACCTCTCCGCAGACAAAAGCTGCTGGAATGACTCAAGGGGGAAATTTTTAATACTGCTTTTTAGTTTCGGGGAAAGGGGGTATGGGCAGGGAGGACAGCTTTGTTCAGAGCAAGATTTCTGAAAGGAGCTCCTTGGCTTCCCCGCGGAAGACAGCAATTCCTTAGGAGCATTTATAAAACCAAAAGAGAAATGTGAGAGCTATGAGAAGAACGAGAAACATGCCCGGAGACATGACATAGAATGATAACGTTTATGTATATATATTAGTGATAAACGTAAAATGTCGATAAGCATGTCTAGAGATACAAGCAAACGTGGTGTATTTTATTCATATGGTGCTTACCCATAACGAGAGAAGCACAAGTGATTTATTAATTAATAGAGGATTAAATTCTTTCAGGTGTGGGTTAAACACAGCCCGCTGGGAGGGAGTATTGGGCCAGAATGCGTGCTTGAAGCACTGGGTGTGTTTTCAGAGAGCTGTCTCCAGCAGAAACGCAGAACAATGAGCATTCGTGCCAGCTGCAATCTATTAGGACACGGGGCTCACAGCAGGTACTAAACTAATCTTCTCCAAAGTTACTTACAGCTGCCTCGCCCCTGAGCAATCTTCTGCTCGTGAGAAATTGGTCATGGTTCTCTTATAATTTCTGTCTTCCAAAGAAGTATTCAAAGCATGTTCATTTCATAAGATGAGGATGGAGATACGAACTGACAGATGTCTATCTAAGAAAAGATAGTCTTTCCTGGCCCAGTCAAATGTGATTTTTTCATATTATACCATGATGTTATAGCAATGCAGTGAATAACAGCAAAACCAGTACATAATATTTGTGGGTATATTCATAGAGTTTAGCTTCAGGTAGTTCAGGTGACTAAGCTGAGGTAGGTCTCCATAGGCTTTGTAGCTGATGAAGTACCATTTATTCAGAGGTCAGGTCAGAGCAGGAGATGACCTGAACTTCCCTCAAGAAAAATGTTGTCATAACTGGACAATTCAGGGCTTAGGGAGACCACCCTTCTATGTTTGACATGTAATGACTGGTATGAGGATGGCTCAGCTTTCTTCTTCCCTCCCCACCTTCTATTTGTGTCAAATCTGGGGTATAGCCATGTCTTTATTTATGTACTGTCTGCTTATTTTCTCTATTCCTTTCTATTCAGATCTTCAGGCTCACATCAGAACAGAGGTCATTTGCTGAAAGCACACTGAGTTCACTTCACTGAATGGCAGGAACTGAGTTAAGAGAAAGAGCTGAAGCTGAAAGTCCAAAAGTGAACACAGGTAAGGAACAAACCTTTCTGAATTTCATGAGAGCAATTCTTCTCTCATTCTGTGGTGGTTTAATATAACAACATCACAAGCAATTAGATCCTCTAATAAACAGGGCAGAAAATATGAAGGTGGAATCCCCATGGCACTCTGTTCACTTCCAAAGAGTGGCTAGTGAGTAAACTTATCCTAGGGAATCAATTCCAGAGAGGGAGGAATAATCCAGATTTTAAAAGGTCTGTAACCTTTACTCAGTTAATTTTAGTACACCAACCTTACATGTAATAAATGAAGAAATGGGTCATGGTTTGATTCAGCAGGAAAAGCCGGGAAAGGACAAGATGCAGGAAGAGGAGGGCTCCCCAGGCCTGGACAGCACCTCTCCTTTCTCCTCCTTGCTCCCAAGGAACAGTTGCTAGGCCTCGGTGCCTTCCTCAAACTCTCGTGGAAGAAGAGTCAACTCTAGAGCAACCAGCTTTCCTCTTTCACATTTGTTGTTCCTCGAGAACTGCTGTGGAAGTGTGAGCAGTTATCTTCTCACTGAACCTTTGACCAAGCTGTGTAGGTGGCTCCTGTTCCTCATTTCCCCCTAAAACCTGAAAGTTCATACTTGTTTCCCCAGGACCAAGAGCCAAAAACTTTTGTTGTCTTCACTCTGACACAAGGTACAGAAAGGTTCAAAACTCCCTTCTTCTACCATTTGTTATGTACTTGAGTTTTACTGAAATACTGTATTAAATAAGTATATATAAATATATCCAGAAGGCCGCTGGGAGAAGTTACTTGGGCTGTGGTGTCACTTTGTTTCAATACAACTGGTGACAGTTACTGATCAGAAATTCTCTCATGTTTGCCGTGCCACTTTAGTGCCATCGAATTCCTTTGATCTGAATATTTGCACCTGGATAGGTGAATGAATTACAGTTCAATGACTGAACTGAAACTGTGGTGTAGTAGATAGATATCCAAGCTGGCTGCAAATGAGTTTGTTTTGGTATTCCAAGTAATCTCACGGCAAACAAGGCTGCATGATCTCTATGAGCATTAAGTGACTCTTAGGGAAGCAGAAATGCATTAGATGATCTCTAGTGCCTGAGTTCACTGAGCTGGCTGATGGCTAGCACAAGATCTAAAATGAGGTTTCAGGTGAAAGAAACCCTTGATCCTTGTTATGTGCCCTGTCTTAAGGCAGAGACCTTGGAAAATCTGTAGCCTGGCACTTATGCCATGACCTCCATCTGACCTCAAAGCTGGGCCTGCCTGTACAGATAGGAAATATTCAGACCCAGGGAGTGGGAGGGATGAAACAGGACTGGTTCTGCTACCAAGGGACTTTTGGTAGCTTCAGGGTCATCATTTGTTCACTACTGCATGTCTCAAGGGTTTAGAAGGGCCCTCTTACAAGCTATCTCTCCAGAAAAGGATTGTGATAGGACAGAGGAAAATCAGGTCTTTATAATTCAAAGGGTTTTTTTGAAGAACAGTGAATAAAATTAAATGCCTACTGCAAGACTCTCAGTGAACTTATTTGCTCAGTAGATACTGATTAATGACTAGCCATGGGTCTTAAGAGAGAAACTCTTGTACAGACTCATCAACAACTTTTGTATTTTGAGAGCCAATTAGTGCTTTCCACTGTTTATTTCCTTTTCCTTATACATGTCTGTGGTTTCATCACTTTGGTCTATTACCAGAATTTGGCAGAGGTGCAGACAGGAAGGAAGAGGAAAAGACTTGTGAAGAAAAGAGGTGGTCCAGGAAGTGGTACAGGTGACCTTGTAGAAGACACTTTACCAGCTCAGTAGGAGTACAGCATCTAAACAAGAAAATATTATTCACAAAATCTCAAGTGTATTATGTAGTCAGGGCTGTTAACAACAGGGCTTTATGTATTTCTCTTTTCTGCACCCAGATTACAGCACAGAGTAAAGAAAATGTACACATCTATTATGAGCTGCTCATGTGATTCCAGTCTGTGAACACCCTGTGGTCATATAGCACTTCTCTAAAACAGAGGTCAGATGCAGTGGATCCAACCCTGCAGAGCAAGTGGGATCAGATCCACAGTCAGGCAGTTCTTGGGTTACTGTGATTCTTTGTTTTAGTTTTCAGTTCCCAATAAAAATCATGCTGATTCTTTTAATTTATAGTCGAAGTAACTTGAATATTTCAGACTAATCGGCCAGCCTACCTAGCGAATTTAAAAAAGATAACATTCCATTCCAACTAGATGATGACACTGACTCTCTTAAAGAAATACAGGGGTTTATCACATAGTGGTGCACTGAAAGAAACTGTGAGGTTTGCATTGTTCTGCAGAAGTTGTTCTAGGGTGGAGGTATTATTAGTTACAATGTTCATTTTCACAGCTGATGATAAAATATTAAAACTAAAGAGAAATACCATCCACCTGACATTGACTCTGGTGGTCCATCAGTAAACCCCAAAAGACTAGAACTCACAGGCAGTTAAATAATGCTATAAATATTAGTAACAAGAACTGCTACAGAAGTGCTGTTCTATAAGGAAAAATATTTCTTACTGTGGTAACCTGATATTCCATATTGATTTTCTCAATCACAGACATTCATTAGCCTAATAGGAATTTCCACATGCTTAAAATTTCATTCTTGGAAATCTACCCTAAATCTGAGATCCTGGCTCTGTGAGCAGGCACCTGTGCAAGCTCCTACTAAAAGTACTGTATCACAGCGCAGGGGCACTGTACATGGCACTTGCAGAGTCTGAGCTCAGGTATGCCTGAGCCTTTATATTGCCTTAAGTCTGGTGGTTGTTCTAGTTTGTATCATGTTCTGGTTTGTATCAAGTACAAGTAACATCACAGTTAGTTCTTTGACTAGTAAAATGTCTGTTTTGCCAACATGGCTTACCATGAAATAGAATAATAATTTTCAAGTCCTCTCTACTCATGGTACATTAAGAATGGAGAAGTCTAAATTTACATATGAGCAGTTATGTGTGCTTAAGTTTCTGTCATCTCACATAAAAGATGGGTTAAGCCGCACATTCAGTATTTGGTTAGTGATTAACAACACAAAAGCTAAGAAAACATCTAGGAGTCATGCCAAAAGATTGACATGACTTGTCATGTCCATTATGATAATAGTTTCTTGTTGTTTGGTTTTTTTAAGTAGCCCCAACTGGGTATAGAATTTAAAGAATATTTACTACTACTCTGTGTAATGGAATGCAGCTTCAAAATCAAACTGTATTGGGTTACAGTTAATTTTGGATTATAGCAGAAAGGATTTTCAGGCAGTCAGAAAATGTGTTACAAGTTTGAGGAAAATTTTCCAGTATAAAGTTGTTTTAGATTATTCTGTCTTCATCTTGAAAAACATGGGTACTTTTACGGTAAAACATTTTGTATTCTCTCTCTGATGTTAGCCAAGTTACATTTTTTAATCAATTTACTTCTAGCTTTTGAGATAGTAACAGGAACGACCAAATAAACCATTACATTTTGAAATGTAAACAAAAATATTTCAAATGTTACATTATCACCATTCGTAAAGTTAAAAATATAAAGCTCACTCTTTAATCTTATTCTCTCAAATTACAGTTTGTTTGATTCCCAGGAATTTCCAGAGTAGCTGATTTTAAGTTGGATGTGATTCATAAAAATTCTTCTACTTTAATGACTCTTGATTACTTGTCAGTTGTTTGTGGTTGGAATCTGAAGCAAGTGGTGATCTCATTTCCTTTAGGTATAATTCAGCTGCTCAGGTTTCTTTATTTAAAATTTTGTTCCTTTTCCTTGCTGCCTACTGCTTTTCCTCTATCTGTGTTATCTCTGCGGGTAGAAATAGCAGAGCATTATCTGTTGAGAGCCACTGGACTCCCTCGGATGCTTGTCGGCACCGCTTGTTGCTTTGTAAGCAGCAGGAGCAGCCGGTGTTTATCTCTGAACTAAGGCAGTGTCACCTCGAGTGCCTGTGAAATCCCCGGTCACTGGGCCCGTTCCATTCATGCACAGAGAGCAGCTACTTGACAAGTGTTCTTTTTTCGTATACAATGTTTGTTGTTTCAGTGAGCTGTCCGGATACGGATATTTTTTTGAACAGCAATGATCACATCTGAGGATTTCTTCATCAGCTTGATGTGCACCTGCTGTTAAACTATGCTTTAGTTTTTAGTATGCTTTTAAACTCTGCTATCTCATTTAGCATTCATTGGTTATGAAAATCAGCAATCTCTTTGACATTTGTTCAAATTGCCCAGTTGAGACAGCTAATATCTAAAGCAAAAATTAGTCTGAGCTACAGATCTTGCATCCAGATCTTAAATAGTTGAAAATTATGTTTGTGTTTAGATCTGAGCCTATCTTTAGTTGAAACTTAAGTTTCAACTAGCTAGCACTGAGGGAAACACAGAAAAGATTTCTGAGTGAAGTGAGAGGGCAGAAAGCAAATACCTGTTCTCTTAGGGATTAAGTTGTGCTTCATTTGGTGATCTTAAATCCTGAAGTAGGATATTTTTCAAGGGAATCCTTTGTCTACCTACCATTTACTGGTCTGGAATAGCACATTGAAATCTAACATTGGAAATGTACAGAAACAGCTGATTTGGACTACTTCAGTATGTCAGTCAATCAGATTCACATTCCACAGGAAAACCAACAAACTGAAAGCGTGCCAGTTGGCATACTTGTGGAGAAAAAAGATTTGCTAAAATCTGGGGGGAAAAAGCAATTTTGGGGGTTGAGTTGGGCAAGCTCTCCCAGCGATGGCATGTCTAAGGAAGCAGCATACCCCAAATCCCCTGTGCAATACAACCCAGGCAAGAAAATGGGTACTGTTCATCTCTGTGAAAGGTTGCCTGGAAAGATAATTTAGGGTTCTACTTCCTTCTCCTCTGTCTTTGGCTTTCCTACTCATGAAGGAAGACAAATGCCTAAACTAATATAGACAGTTGTTGATTTTACCAGCTCCCCTTCCAAGCAGCACTAATGCTGTAACAGATTTCTTAGAGGAGAAACAATTAATTGTACTGCCCTCAGTAGGGTGTGACAGTGCCTGCTGCTATCAACTTGGTCTCCAGGGAGAACGCAGCAGGTTGTGCAGGTCTCACACCTCTCAGGTAGAATCCAGGGGTGCAGGATCAGTGGCAGGGAGCCCTGTCTGCCCAGGGGCAGCAGCTGGGCTGTGGGTACCCCTTGCTCACCGGAGATGCAGATCGCTTGTAGCCATGGCACACAGTTGTGCTACAATCCTTAAAATGCAGGATTGTTTTGACTGTAAAGATCCAAGTGCCATGATGGTGGGCTGCAGTATAAGTGTCTAAAGCATTACTTATCTAAATAAATAAAACTAGAGAAAAAATAGCTCTGAAATCTTAACATTATTGACATTAGTAATGGACTGTTCTAAGAAGTACTAAAGAAGCCCTGAAGAGAAAAGGACACCCCTCTGAATTTACAACTGATGGATAAGGTTACCAAATACAGAAAAATGGAAGTGTAGAGCCCATAGGGCAGTACTGCCCAGTGTGTCAGGCAGAGTCTCAATAGACTTGCAAGTAAACAGCTGTTGAGGATAAAGAGTTTTAAGGAGAAAAAATAAGTTGTTTCCTGGGTGCTGTTGAACAACAGCATTCTTCCTGCAAAAGCTCATAATGAAACCGTGCTGAGAAGAAAGGAGAAACAGAATTAGCATGGGTACTCTAATAATAGTGTGTGTCCTGGGTGCTCTAATAACAATACTTATCTTCCCCGCCACCACACCACCACCACTCCTTCGGATGTTTTGGCTGCATTCTTCCTTTTTTTCTAGTTAGCTTCCTGTAACTTATTTATAGTATAGACACTGTGCTACTTTCCCTTTGCTGATTGATTTTTAAAGTTTCTAGGCTTTGGGTAAATACATCTCTAAAGAAAGTTGTGCTAGCTCTCCTACAGGAAGTTGAACACCTATCCTGTCCATAGCAGTTGCAGGTTTTATGGACAAATCAAAGAGGGCAAAAAAGAAAAAAGAAAAAGAGACGTTACAGAGCCTTCTCATATATGATAAGCTCAACAGAAAAACAAGACTTTTAAAAATTAGTTTCGTTTGCAAAATAGGCCTTTTTTCTCATCCTTGTACAATGTCTTCCAGAAGGATGTTCTGGCATATAGTGACCTATCATCAGTACTACCGAGGGTATTCCTGCCAGAAAACAGAAATACTTACTTTCTGTCTCCATGGCATTTTCTTGGCCATACTGGCCCCTTATGCCATTCTGTGATTTTGGTTAGAACTGTTGGAAATGACAGTGTTTTCTTTCTTTTGAAATGTATGTCTGTTTTTGACCAAAATATCTCAAATTGAGATATGACAAAGCCTCCATCATGGGGAATTTTTGGAGTGTGTCTTCCCTCTGTTCCTCAAGAAGTGTCAGGAGTATGCTCTCTTCTTTCTGTGGACCAAGCATGAGTGAGACAGACATTTACGGGGAAGGTGGAGAAGGCAAGGTATAGGGCAGACTCCATGCTAATAAATCTATAAGGTTCAGCATCTTGACCTGCAAGCTGATACTGCTGTAGTCATGATCAGAAAGGGAGGGAGGAAAGTGGGGAGATGGGGGGAAGAGGCAGCATTAAATGTTGTTTGCCAGGAGAAGGGCAAGAAAAAAGTGTTGCCAGAAATGGAAGGAGAACACACTGCTGGAAAAGGCTGAAAGATACTTATCCATGGACTTAGTATCAGAAAAGTTACTATGTGGAAAGGGGAAGCTGGCTACACAGGTTATTGAGGAGGAATCAGCATCCAGAGGATGAATGTGAGAGGATAGGCCCAGAGGGCATAGGTCATGAGGTGCTCTGAGAGTGAAAAAAAATTATGTATAGTTGAGTCAGTGAACCACAGGCAGATGATACAGGATGACTTGATCAAAGAGACTTCCACAAGAGGTGCCTTTGCGGGAGCTTTTCTGAGTGCAGACAAGAGAAGTGTCATTGTATTTTTCAAAGTTTCTGGCACACAGAAAAGTTGCTTTGCTTTCAGTGACAGCTGAAGAAGGTGGAAGACTGTGGTCTTGGACTCAAAAGGACCAGGAAAAATGGAACTCTGTTACAATTGAGTTTGATCTCATGAAAGACCTTACAAAGAGGTGATCTCAGACAGATGTGAATTTGCTCTTTGACAGAATTTACAGAAATTTTACTGTGGAGGTGTAACATCACCCACATAGGGATGCAAATTAATTGGTGTTTCCAAGTGAATAAAATGAAGGAAAAAAGGAAATTAAAAGAGAGCCATTTTAAAGCAAAAAAAATGTAGAGTTAGAAGAGTATGAAGAGTCAGTGAAAAAGAGACTTGTGGAACTTGGCCAAATATGGGTAAAGATAGCTTGCTAAGCCCAGAAAAACAAGGACAGAACTTTGCCCCTGAGCAGTCCTGGTGAGAATAGCTTGTACTTCATGCAAAGGACAGATGAAGATTGGAAGAAGCCTAAACTGGAGTTGGAGGAGAAGCTGCGCTGTGAAGTTGGTATTTGGCGAGCTCTGAAGGGATCATTATGTGATGGAGTTGCAAGTACTGTATATAGTGGGATATGGTTAAGGTAAGACTCACTATAGGAAAGAACTGGATTTCCCCTCATTTGTGTTGCAGTCCAATAGGAAAGCTTTTGCAGGCCATGTGAATTCCCCTGAGATAAATGGAAATTTCTAACATGGTCTGTGTAATACAATTCATTATATGGAACTACTTCTATGAATAAGAATTACTCAGTGGGAGTAAGGAATGTCAGGACAAATCCTAGGCTACTGTATTATGCTGTACTGAATATTATTTAAATCACCTTGTGCTGCACTGAGTATTATTTAAAAGAAAATTAGCTTAGGGAGATACTTGTTTCCTGCTCATTTCAATGGAATAGGTCTGGGGACCAAAATACCTAATAAATCAGAGACCCAAACTGTTCTGAAACACATGTCTATAAGCTCAGCTGCTCTATAACATCTTTATATAGCTCTAATAGGAATCAGCATTTGGCCCATAATAAGTCATCACTGTTTTCTTGTATCCACCAAATTATAGAAAAAGCCCACTGTAGAACATAGGTTCCAGTGGAACAGCTTTTCCTGAAAGCTGTTGGGCTTTAGATCTCTCTGAAGTTTCTCTCTCTTCAGGGCCTCATTCTCATCAGAAAAAGGTGAAGAATGACTCCTGCCCTACGCTACCCTTTTCACAAACCTAGAAATTCACGCCTTAAGCTGACAAGAACCTGGAATCCCAATCTTTCCTTTCTGGGTAACTGCAAAAAGTGAGTGCTGCTACTGCTGGCTCTTTTGTCAAGCTCCTGGTCTCAGAAGATAACTTGTTATGTCTTAAAAGGAGGAAGACAGTTTCTAGTGCAGGTACTGAATGTCAGTTTTGCAATGGTTCTACAAATAAAGGACCTGTTAAACATTTTTAGGGAGTGCTCTCATGGGACGTAAGGCCATCAAATGCCTACCTTAGGCATTCTGAACCAGCCCAAGAGAGGGTTTTTTTAATTTTTCCATCCCTAAATTTGATACATGTGGAAATTAAACTCGTAAGAGTGATGATTTTCAACTTAAATTCCAGTAAAGGCAATGTAGGTTACTAGGTCATTTGCTTGCTTCAGATAGTTGTAGGTGATTAATTGCTATTCCTCTGCCTTTTGTTCTTCCCCCCCCTCCCCCCGCCGTGTGATTCATAATGAAAAAGGAATTTATCCTGTCTTTCACACTATGGTGATATGTTCACAGTAGGTGCTTTCACAATAGTATTCAGTGCCAGGCAGAGGTGTTTGCTTTGATTCCCAAAGCATGTCACTACATTAACATGAGATAATTCCTGAAAGTGAGGTTTATTAAACTGACAGTGCTGCCCAGTTATGGTTTCACAGCTCTCAGTTCTATGGCAAGATAATTTGCACACTTGGACCTCTGTGTTTCTCTGCATTGACTTCTACAGGCACGTTTGACATTTTCTCCCTATCTGTGATAAGTATTGCGGAGACTTATTCCTAAAAAAAACCCATTAAATGTGAAAATACAGAAAAAGAGGAAAGACAAAATCATTTAAGGAACATAAGGAAACCACAGTTTGAGCATGTGACATTCAAGTCTGTGCAAGCATATATCAAGTATTGTATTTCAGCTTGAGACTAGACACAGGCAAACTTTACCTTAAGCATCTCCAAAAAAACTATTAAAATGTAAATATAAGCTCTAATACATATGTATGTACTATAGATAATTGAAAAGGCAAGAGAAATACTACAAATTATGTTTTAGTTGTTAACAAATTACATGGAAATGTTACAGAAATTTAATAAGAGTGAAAATAAGAGTAGATACCTAAATATCCAATGTGACTTTCATGTTATGAAAGGACTTCTTCAGATGTTAACTGGACCAATGCTATCAGGGCCAGTAGAGTCCAGGAGCTCTGACTCATCAGGAGTGCTGAGACACCTTTGATTTGACAGGTAGTTCTTGGAATCCTGATGTGAAATTTACCTTCTGAAACAATAGAAACACTTATTTTAAATAAGTTTTTCTAGGAAAAGGAGGCAAAAAGCTGAGCAGCTGGAAGTTAACATGATATTTTCTTTTTAGCTCTTGATAAAATAAGTGTTTATAAGCACTGCTTTTAAACAGGTGGTTAACAATAGAAGTGTGTCCTTACCTGTTACTCTGTTTAAAGCCTTAGAATGCTAGATCTTATGCAGTGACTGAAAGAAACAGTGAACTCCTGAGTTTTGATATAGTATTATTGCCATCTCACCTCTACTGAAAACTGTATTCCACAGCATCACCATGTTGGGTTGCAGATATGTGAAATTCCACAATAAATACTTAGAACCTGAAGTTTTGGTTGTATAGGAATATTGTGAATGCTATGATCTATTTGGGCTGCCTGTATAAGCTGAAATTATACCAACTGAAAAAGATCTGGGTAAACTCTTAGTGCCTGGCATATATGCAGCCTGCCTTATGTCATCTGAGAGTTTCTAGTTTGAATTTTCAAGCTTACCAATAGTTCTTGTTTCCGTCATTCAGATATAGGATAAGAGGCCAGTGCTGTTGCTCTACCAGCAAAATAATGTCCTCGTTCCTTCTGCACTAAACTTCAGAAAGAAATCTGAATGTGTTGGCAGTTCATGGTTAGGCTTATACAGTTATCTTCTCATTCCACATTCCTTTTTGGAAATTTTTTTTCAGAAATCTAGTTAACTGAGGCTCCAGACTAGTTAAATCTTTGGTCCCTTTTAGAATGAGAAGTGACTTACTGCTTACTGCCCACTAAAGAAAATGTGAAATATTGGCTGCTTTGGTGAACATGCAAGTAGTCACATGTATTTTATGTAAGCTCTCCAAGGAGAACTTACAACTGGGTTAACAATGAGCAATCTAAATAGAAGTATCCTTCACTTACAGCTTTATTTCATGCATATTCCTAGGACTTGACAAATGTCGAAGTACAACTTGCCAAAATGAGCTAATGAAAATCAGCAGGAGAGTCACAAAACTGTAGCAGAGTGCCTAGGCTCGGCAGAGTTGCAGAAAGAGTTCTGCCGTCCCTGTACAGCTGAAGTGGTTAGGACTGGCATGCAAGCATAACCTCATGATAAACACACAGATCCTCACTAGGAATTAATGATTTAGCTCCTTGCAGCCAACAGTCTACCACAAGAGGAAGAGGCTGTTATCCTTCTTTTGCATATCGTAAGGGCAAGTACATTTATCAGCATTATTGACAAGAGACTTAGAAATGAATTTATGAGCTGACTTCTGTAATTTCTCATAATAGTACCACATAAAATTCCCCCACCAGTACTTTATTTGTTTTGAAGATATGTACTATTACAGTGACCTAAGAGTTGCTTGTTTTGATTTTGTCTGTTTCTAAGAATGCTGTACAGCCCAAGATATGGAAGTCTAACTCAGAAAATTTGAGCTATCATGAGTTCCTGATAAATAAAAATCATCCTACTCAATAAGATGTCCATTCTGTTATAATGAAGAGCTTTGCAGTGCCATTGAAGAAGGACATAAAGCAAGAGAAGCATAGACATGCTTTCTCAGTTTTAATTGGAATAAAAGTCTTATTTTATCTTCCTAAGAAAAAAAGAATATTGTATAACACATATCAAATGCTACTGCATTTGAATACCCTCATTCAAAGACTATGGGATAGAATAGTGTATTTTGAACAAGTGCTATACAAACTGTGTGTGTTCTGCAACTTTGTTGTCCTAAGTTGTGAGACAGATTTTCAGCTAACCAACCAAGCAGTCCTACAGGCAGCAAGAGTCCCTCAGGAAGTGGTATTTGTGATTCAGTCAACGGCACCTTGCCCACTGAGTCAGTGTTGAGCCAGGATCCAAATGTGTTTCTAGAGTGTGGAATATAAAACTGAAGTCACGACTGTTGTGGCCACTGGGAAATTCACTGAACTATTGACAAGAACAGGGATATTAACCGCAACATCCCAGATTCCAGACAGGGATAATTACAACTTTCCCCCACTTGCTTCACTGGGAGAATAATTCTCATTTTCTCTAAGCCCTGTACCATTTTCCTGTGTTTAGCAGATCACCATCCTCTAGGCATGTCAGAGGGATGAGCACCACAACCCAGATGTGCAGTGTGTCTTTCTGTGGGCACTGCTGGAAATGCCAGGTGTGGCATTTGCAGTTTTGCAATCTCATGACTTACACCAGTTAGAGACTTCAACCAACACCATTGCTGTAACTTGTCAGAGCTTTTTCATCTAATTCAACTTTGCAGTTGAAGGGATGCACTGAGACATATGCGGTGTATTTCCTCTTCAGCCTCGTGACCCAGATGTGCACAGTGACTCAGAACAGTCTTTTCTAAAGAAAGTCTTAATTCATGGATAGAAATTGAACAAACCTCAGCTAAGTTTAAACTGAAGATGCTCTACATGTCATCTTTCCTGCTGGCTTTCACATGTCCAGTACAGAATTGTTCTCTACTCAATAGGTTTTCTAATTTTTTTTTTTTTAAATCTCATCATTATATAGACTTTAAAATTTTAAAAAATAAGTCTTCAAAAGAGATGTCTAATGCCACTCATCCATATGTTAATTTATGTGAAGGTTTGTGGCAGTAAAATAATACCAGAAGTTGCTGTGAAAAATCACAATTACAAATCTGAAGTTGTACAACAGGCAGTGTAAGTGCTGTGACTCGGCATGTAGTTGATGACATAGGGCTTAGAATTGTAAATATTTTCATGTTAATTGTTTACAGAAATCTTTTTGTCCTTTTCCCAATTTTCCTTTTTATAATTATAAAATAATACCTACCTGCATTTGACCTAAGAGAAATTTTAGTAGGACTCTTGGTAACTCTTGTTTTGGACTTGCTAACATTTTGGTTAAAATCATTACTGGCTACATACAAATGGGTTGTGTTTTGTAAGCAGGTAATGTGTTTTGGACCATCGAGTTAGACCCTGCAATCTGTATGTAATAGCTAACTGATTTATAGGGCTATGGAACATATGAAACATTAGGTAGCTCCTTTAGCAGGTGTTTGTGGGTGAAGTTTGTCAACATGTGAGTTCCTCCATTAATGTTGGGAATGTGTTTAAACATTAGATATATCATCTTAGCTAGAAGAAGCGGTTCATCAAGGGACCCTCCACAGCAGGGAAAGGGGCATAAGCATGCAAAATTCATTTCCCTGGACACAACAGTACTAACTCTAAGCACCTGCTGGATCTGGACTTGCAGGTCTAAGTTTCTTTTTTCTTAAAGGAGTAAATTATTCCATCAGAGTGAGGAATAAAATATTATTTAATGTGAGAAACTGTGGCAAGATTTCCCTCTGAAACATGATGAAGTTTTCTTGGTGTCATATAGAGAACACATGGATCATGCACAGCACATCAAATAATCCTGGTCTCTCCCCTTCTCCTTCCTTTATCTTTCCTTCACTGTCCAAAAATAAAATTTTCCACTTGGTCATGAAGGAAGAGAGGGAACCTGGTTGCTACCCTAGGAGAGAAAGCTAGAGGAAGGGCTGGGTGACTTAGTCAAGCAAACAGGAGGAGAAGGAAATGGTCATGGGAAAATAAGGCTCCAAATACAGAGGTTTGGATTGGAAGTATGTTGAAACACTTCTAAAGAGTTGAGGAATGGGAATAATAAAGACAGCGCAGTTTAATCATATGCAATTAGTAAATGGAACTTTCAACGCCTATGTCCTTATGTGAGACCAACTGCCAACAACATTAGAGTGTCAATTCTCAGTATCTATTGTACCAGAAATGCCTATCTTTATAAAAATTCTAGTCCTGCTTCACCCTACAGCTCACCCACATAGCAGCCTGGTTGACCGAACTACATTTTGGTCAGAATCTTATTGATGCCTTCATCTGTCATATCCTGCCTGTTGCAGGACCTCTCTTTGTGGCTTCTCTCTCCCTCAGATAGGATGATTTAGGCTGTCTGCATTCTAACGCTTACAAAACCCCCACCAACACAAGAAATTGATTGTCTCATACTCAGTTACCATGTTGGTGTACTTTGCATGTGTCTATTAATGACTGTTGGAGTTAGAAAACCAAATAATTGTTGGTCTTTGTACTATGCAAACATACACTAATGTATTTAGTGTTAGCCCATCCTGAGTATTTTTTCACTCATTTTTTTTCAGATTTCGCTTGTTCTAAGCATTGCTTTTAGGGTATTTCTTCAACTGGCACATTTCCTGTAGTTCTGTGAGCATCTGTAGGAGCCAAGCAAGCTGTTTCTGATTATGCTGAGATTTTGTTGGTATATTGCTCTCATTTTATAATGCTGAAAAGACTTGCACAATGCAGAAAATTAAAAACTTTTAAAAGCTCTTCAGTCAAGAATGCTGGTATCTTGGACCTGTATTGCCATAGCATGGAAGCTCAGAGTGAAGGTAATGAGTTGGCAAGAGCTGTGGGATCACAGACAGTGGAGCCCTGCTGCAAGTACACTGGCTTCCTGACAAATTCTGCTCTTAAGGGTTAAAAAACAAGAACTAAAAAAACCCAGTAACATTGTTATTTTTAGATTTTTTTTTACTTGACTACCTCTTTCCTATCCTGGGCTTCCTTTTGGATATCATTTCATATCCTGGACTGCATCAAAAGCAGAGTGGCCAGCAGGCTAAGGGAGAGGATTCCCCACCTCTAGTCCACTCTGGTGAGAACCCACCTGGAGCACTGCATCCAGCTCTGGGATCCCCAGCAGAGGAGGAACACTGACCTGTTGGAGCAAGTCCAGCGATGGAGCACCTCTCCAGTGAGGAAAGCCTGAGAGAATTGGGGTTGTTTAGCGTAGAAAAGACAAGGCTCTGGGGTGACCTAATTGTGGCCTTCTAGTACCTGATGGGAGCCCACAAGGAGGATGGAGAGAGACCTTTTAGAAGGACATGTAGTGATAGGACAAGGGGGAATGCCTTCAAACTAAAAGGGAATAGGTTTAGATTAGATGTTGGTAAGAAATGTTGTATTGTGAGAGTGGTGAGGCACTAGCACAGGTTGTCCAGAGAAGGTGTGACTGCCCCATCCCTGGGAGTGTTCAAAGCCAGGTTGAATGAGGCTCTGAGCAACCTGGTCTAGTGAAAGGTGTCCGTGCCCATGGCAGAGGGGTTGGAACTAGATGATCTTTTAGGTTCCTTCCAACCCAAACCATTCTATGATTCCTAGCCTTTTGGGGGAACTGTGAAGATATAGATACATACTGAAGTTGTGGGGAAGGGTTCAAATACCCTTAGTATTTGAAATCTTTCTGGGAAGGTCTTGCATTGCCAAGGTCTTGCAGCTCGAAGTTTAGCTTTAGGGAGATTTTTTTACAGTCCATCAGAGACAAGTCATAGAGCAAATACAATACAGTGTCCCTTCCTGTACTAGGCCTGGGTCATGAATAGGATTTTTTGCTGCTTCCTGCACTCTGCTATTTCTGAGCCTCATGGGATTGGCAAAACTATTGTATATCTGATTAAGAATTGAAAGGGCAGAATTATTTCATCCTTTCCTTGGAAATGCAGCTTGATGATAAAATGCCTAAGAATAGGTAAGATGGCACTGCTCCTTGATGTCTACTTACATTGCTCTTATACAACTCATTTGCCTACAGTGAACCTCTTTGGTTTATCCAGCCTGCCAGCAAGCAAAAATTAGATGTTGTCTTACCTAACTGTGAGGGTTGTAGCCAGGGGACACATAGCTCTCTGGGATGAAGATTAAGAGAGAGTGAAGGTCTTGTACCCACAGATCTTTTAAGTATATTGAGGCAACTTCCCCATTTCCTTCCAACACATAAACAAGAACACTGTGTTTAGTGGCAGCAGGAAATTTCTGTTTCTTTCACTTCCTGGGAAAGAACTTTTTTCTTTTTTTTTTTTTTTTTCTTCCCCTGTAGCAAACAAACCTCTGCTAAAAGATTCTTCTCCAGTAGTTCAGCCTGGTGAGAAACGATTGTCAGGTCATTTTCTGAAAGCAGCTAATGGAGTGGTTTGTAGGTGTAGGATGAAGACATTACATTTTCACAGTTCCCTTTCTAGATGTGAGATTTCTTTCAAAGTGTGTGGCAGTAGGCATAGTTGCCAGATGAAGACCTAAGTCAGATGCAAAACTCAGTAGACCTGCATATTACTTTTTGTCTAGCTGAAGAAGCTCATAGAGGAGCGCCTTGCCCATCTCTGCCTCACACATTTATTTACCTTAAATTCTTATCTATGAATGTAGGGGGAAAGGAAAGGAAGTTTTTCAAGGTCATAAGCAGTCAGATTGAAGAGTAGGACAGAGACCTGCCCATTATTCAAGTGCTTGAATTTTAAGCCAGAGGTTTCCCAAACTGCTGCTTGAAGAGGGCTGGGTTATTATTATGAGTCCTCATTCAGCTATTTCCAGTGGCCTCAAAAACAAACCTAAAACCTTTTGACACCTACCAATGTGAAAACATGCAGAGCAGACAAAGAAGAAAAGCTTAACCATCTCCCCTCCAGAATTCAGGGGAGAGGTAAAGTAATTTCCAGGCCCAGTGGGTCAATGTACCCATCAGCAATTATAAGGAATAGTACTGAGAGCAAAGACTGGTGCAGGAAACAACCATATCCTTACTATTACAGCCATTTACTCATATAAATTACTTGACTTTCCTGCTGATTTTTGAGTTCCCATGGGTTGGTAGGGTTGTGAATGAGGAGTAGGCGTATGTTGACAGCTATTAGAGAAGGTAATGTAGGGCAAGCTCCCTATTGAGGGGAGTGAATCCCTATTCACTCCATCAGGATATTTCTGAAGAGTTTTTTTGTATGTGTTTCATGGACAAAAAGTCAAATAATTTAGAATGGATGATATTAAAAGTTAAGACAATTTCATTGTCTATAAGAGAACTTCATACAAATGTAGTTCCTTTTCATTGTTCTTGTTTCAAAATAAGGTGTTAGAAATGAAAGTCCAGTTTTGATCTTTTTCTCTGACCTGACAGAATTGAGTTCTGTTTCCAAGTTTCATTTCTGAATGCTTATGAACAGTCAGTTTCAAAACACAAGAACAAAAAGTTGGTAGTTTTGACCCTACAAGAACTAGAATGCACCAGACGTCATGAAACCTGTTCAGTTTTGGAGGTGACCAGGCAGGAATGAGTTTCACATTATGAAATTGTAGTCTACGTCAATTCTCTCTACCAGTAAAAGTGAATTATTTTGCCTGCAACATTAATAAATATATGTTATTGCTTTCAATTAAAAAAAATCATTACTTCTTCCTTGGAAATAATTTTGGGAAGGCCTTCTAAGAAAAACAAATATTTTTATGCAACTGCTTGCCTTAAAAAGTAGCAGAATGTTCCACAAAGTCTTACTCTACAAAGATCAAAAGTATCTGGCACATATGAAAAAGATGTAAAGAGAAGGAAGGCTCTCCACTGCTCTGGTCTGGTGGGATAGGAGCTGAACCTATTGCCAGTGGGAATTGCTTTGGGAGGAAGCAATCTTGGACTTCCAGATAGATCAATAAAACAGCTCTCGCCTGAAAGTAAGGTATAGGTGAGTATTGCCACATAAGCAACCATATATGAAAGAAGTTTACCTTTCCCATAGTAATTCTAGAAGTTATCTGACATGATGGGGTCATGGGTTGAAATTACATCATGTCCTCCTAGGGAAGAAATCCTGTGTTACTTTAAAGACGTGCAGAAAGAGAGATTTCTGTAATATGTTTGAAAGTAGTCTGTGATAACAGAATAAAAAATTGTCAAACTCTAAAGCAAGGGACTTAATTACCTGATGCTGTAATTAAAAGGCAAGGGGTACAATATGCTCTTTTCTCTCCTGTTATAGAAACTTCACTTTCACCCTTCCAAATGAGCCAAAATTTGCAAAGAGATGCAAATGTTTCAGGGAATGCTAGCAGTATGAATTTCTCACAACCAATCTGCAACATCTCAGAACTCACCAGTGCACTCTGCCTGACATTGCATGGGCATTTGGTCACGTCATATTTGAACCCATTGTGTATAAACAAGAGGGGGCTGTACAGTTTTGTTTGGTTTTTTAAAGATTTTTAAAGTATGATAAGAATACTCCAATGTGTTGTAATAAATTCCCTGTGGAGTTTATTGTTGGCTTATCTTGTAATCTAGAATTGATACTGACAAAAAATATGCAAACACAGCTGAAATTAATTAAGATAACTTCTTGGCTAAAAGGGAAAGAATAAGGTTTGGGCTGGCTTTTTAATATTTTTGAAATTAAATACTAGCAAACAAAACAATTCTTAAAATTCTTGAATTAGTAGCTGAATAGCCAAAGCGACCATTTAAATATAGAAAGATTGAGGCAGGTAACCTCTTAATTATTGTGAAAAACAATAAAACGAGCAGCCTTTGGAAGAAAGATTTGTAGCTGTCATGCACCATGTCCAGGTCTTGCTAGATTTGACACACATTAAGGAACATAGATATTTTAGGACAGACCTTAAAAAGAGGTAGCTAACACCCTGGAAACTGTATCTGAAATTTCCTGCAATCCAGGTGGGAAGCACAGTTGGTGTGGGTATTTCTAAGGTAGCTTTACACTTGCTAACATAGTTCTACATCTGGGAGAGCTGCAGGGACATGTGGGTTTCAGTGTTAGGTCTGCAATCCCTTTGAGATGTGTAGAGCTCAAGCTGCCACAGCTATGCTGCCAGCACTTGTGCTTAAAGCTTCCTGGGATATGTTTACACAAGTTGCAGTGCTACTGGATTGCCCTGTAGACAGATCAGAAAATCAGAAAGGTGAACTCTGTTCAAATCTCTATTGCACAGGCATCCAAGTTACAACCATTTCCAAGCTACTTTTCTATGGGCTGCACCACTGTCTCAAATCCATAGAGCAAATCTTTCTGAACTCCAGTTCTCTAACACCTCTCTCATGCCAAGGGTTGTAGCCCTATCCTGCTGTCCACTCAGTGATATATTGATCCAGCTTCCAGGCATGAAGGTAGACGGATAGATTATGTTCTCACCTATAGCATGTGTGTTTCCTTGTTCTACGTAATTTTTGTATCTCAGTCCTGAAATTAGTCAAGCTGTACGTGCTTCTGCCGTTCTGTTTGCTGAGGTGCGTGTAACATACAGTGCTGGGAAGGTTTGTCATAAAATTGCTTGTTGGCTTTATAGTCCAGGAAGCTCTTCATTGAATCACTAACCTAGAAAAGGAAAAGCCAGCTAGTATAAGCAAAGTAGCTGACTGATGGAGGACTATGAATTAGTCATATTTACTGTAGAATGTCATATTTACAGTAGGATGTGTTCCTAAGAATTGTGGGTACAGTTCTCTGTGAAATTTGTGTGAAAGGTATTGATGACTTGTTCATTTACCTTCTACCTACTGTCCTATGGGCTATTATCTTTCCATATTCAACTCTTTTCCCCAACTATCTCATTGTGGACAATCTTTTCCTGGACAGGCCAGAAATGCTCCCCCTAAGATACCCCTGTACCATCAGAGGCATGCCCAGCAGACACCATTAATCCAACTCACCTTTCATCAGGAAAGAGTTTCTACCATCATCTCTAGTGGTTTTCGTTTCCCTCCTCTCCTCAAATTGTTTGCTACTTGTGGCAATCACATGGTTGTTGAAATAGACTGTGTTTCTGGTCTTACTGTTGTGTGGAGCTGTGACTGGAAAGTTGTGTCACTCCACAAGGATAGGGCAAAAAGGAAGGGTATCCCTTGCTTACTTCCTAGACGTATGTTAAATGCTAATGATTTGGGTATGTGACCTATCAATTTATACACAGTAGAAAGAGACTACAAGAGCAAGGGGATCACAAATTGCAAGCCTAGCAGACGCCCTTCAGCCTGGTTTTGTAAGTCAAGTTACTATTCTCTCTCAAATTACAAAAGAATTTGGAACAGTTAAGGCTTCCTGTGTGTCTTGGTTTCCATCTATGCCTGAACATTTCTATCTGATGATAACTCTGCAGTCAATAACCAGTGTAGTTCTCTTGAATAGGTATAAGGAGAACTCTTGCTGCTGGCTTTTTTTAACTGCTGAAGTAGAGGTGGAACTCTGAAATGGCTCACATTACCAGCTGGGCTGAAAACTCGGGAGCACCAAAGTTTTTACCATAGTACCCAGTCCCCAGGTAGCATTTCAGTGAGAAATCAGTATTCACAGATGGACTAAGGAAACTGTCACATTGTCCACAGTCTTAAATTGTTTCATAGACTCAACCAAAACTTGTGATTAAAGTATTTAATCAGTTTACCTTTTTAACTTTCAGGTGTTTCAAGAGCAACTCAGCCCTTTATATCTGCAAGTTCCTGCTTATTTTTCCCCATGAGCAAAGCTATAGCCTAGGGCTGTGCCATCCTGACAGCTGACAGCAATTTTGAAAAGATACTGTGGCACTGCCAAATATCATGCTTGTCACACTATGCTTTAAAAGTAAACTATCCAGTGAGTACAGGAAGAAATCAGCATTGAGTTTTTCTTACTAAGGTATGAATACTACTTAATAATTAGAAAAATATCTAGAAAAATAGTAAACATATTCCACTGTGATGAAGTAGCTCAGTTTCGGACTGGTCATTTAGACTGATCATTTACAAATAGTGAGTCAAAATATGTCCCTAGCTACACCCTTACGCTGGCAATGACATCACAGTTTGTGACCTTCGAACAGTTGTATTCATAGCTATCAGTGATGCAGTTAGGAAATGTAATGATGGTGCTATTGTATGCTACTCTTAAAGAATCATTAGCTGTAAGAGTAAGAGCTCTGATTTTAACAATACAGTTAGAAGGAAACAGTAGCACAAATAGTCACAGCCACCAAATACTTTTCTGTACTGCTTTTGGTCAACAGGGGCTCCATTTGTTCTTTCTTTTTTTTTTTTTTTGTGAGGAAGATGGCCAACTATTTTTAGCCACTTGAGACAAACTGGGAAGAGACTCATCCAAGTTTCAAACAGGTTTTCCAGCAGTCCATTAAAAATTTCTGCTACTAAAAATACAAGTAAAACTAGAATTTCTTCTGCCCTTCTCATTAAGCAAAATCAGTAAAAAAAGTATTGAAATGCTTCCTAGCTAGCAGGTCAGCTCTTGTTTTGTGCTTTTTAATAAGAAGAGACAAAATGAAACCCGCATCTGTAAAACAGGCATATGCAGTTTAGAAATGGAGAAGAGACCAACTGCTGCTTTTGCTGCTCCCAAGTGTATGTGAGAGGTGGAAGGAAAGCCATGGCAGAGACTGGTATAGCTAAGGGCATGCATTGCCCTTACTTCCAGCTGGAGCTGGCATCTCCCACACCCTAGTCCCTTCCTCTAAAGACAAGTGCAGGAGCACATTTGATTGCTTGCAGCTCTGGTCATTACTCACTTCCAGTGGTGCCCTAGGAATAACCTGCTCTAGGCAACTGCACTTTGACCTGCATCAAAACCCATCCCACTCAGAAATGGTGGGACAAAGGCTCCATGCAAAGTTTTAATATTCTCCTGAATAGTTTTAAAGTTAAATTTCTGTAGCACATGATCTGGACTAAAATCCCTGATAAACACACTACATCTGTGAGGGATACCAGCTGCAAGTTGCATCCTGTATTCTGGATACATGAATGGTATGAATAAATGCGTTAGCTGCAATAAGAGGCACCAAAAGTTTAAATTACATTGTTTCTAGGTCAGTGGGAGAACAGGGTGCAAATTTAAGTGTTGAGTTCCATTCCAAGGCTCTACTTACAGGTATCTTTAGTGAAATCATGTGAACATTAAAGTGCCCTCAGGGCAGTGTGTGTGACTGTGCATGATGTTTTTGGTTTCATTATTTGCATTTTTAATGGCTCCATAGTGGTAAATCCCCTCAACTGCCATTTCTGTCTTTCAGAAAATATTAAGAAAAGTAGCCTCCTGTTCTAGAGACAGAGTGGTGTTGAAAAAATTGATAACAACAAATTCCTTTGAAATTAATATCTTTTTGGATGCTTGGATTGCTCTGACTCCTATATCAACCTTTCCTTGAAAACTTTGACCTTGTAATTTTAAAAAATTATAAATATTTTTATTTTCATGATGCTGCATATTCCACATTCTTTCATGGCATTTAATATGTTCCAGCTTGCAAATACAAGCTATTACAGAAATCCTTAGTACTTACTGATTGGAACAGATTTGTTTATTCATGAAGTTTGAAATAAAGTGGCCTGTCAGGCCAAAGTATACAGTTCTCCCACAGCACTTGGGACATTGCATTTCCTCGCATGCCTGCTGTCTTTAATGCAGTCAGAGGAGTTCTGGGTCATTCGTGGTAGATTAGTTTAGTTTGGGTGTGGAGTAATTTTTAAGATTACATAAAGGACCTCAATATGTGTGTTCTATATTTAGAATAAAAAAGCTAGCGAAACTTATGTGCCGTGCTAACAGGTGATTCAAGTCCATGAAGTGTATGGAATTTCCTTGAGTACATTGCAGTGCTGAGTTTTTTTAATTGGGTGTTTCAGTTCACCCCTTCTAAAGATTTTTTTGAGTTGGCACTTGTTTTAAGTTGACATCGGTATTTTAAGTTGATCACCCCAAAACTTTTCTTTTTTTTCAGGCATTTTTTGAAAACTATTACAATCTACACAGATTTTCATTTGTTGATCCTTCAAAAGCCTGCAACAGAATAGGATTTTGTTGTTTTTAAGCATTTCATAAAGGCATAGAAAGTCACGCTTTCAAAAAATTCACAATTCAACTAATACATCATAATTTGGTAGGAAAGCAAATGAGAAACTAAGGTATAGAAAGTTCAGCTGGCAGAGCAAGGTCATGAAATTGAAATGCAGAAAGAGGAATCAATGGCATTAAAATAAAGATTCCCCAAATCATTTCCATCAGCTGCAAAGTCAATTCACTTGTATCTCTGTTCTCTTAAAATTAATATTGCTCATAGACATCTGTCTACCTAATAGAGATCAGGTGAGGTGCATTGAAATATTGACAAACTGTGATCTTCAATCTTAAAGATGACATAACTATCAGAAACAGTCTATGATGTGTTATGGTGGTAATTTCTGTGGAGATCAGAGATATGTGTTGGATTGTCCATTATATTAACTGAGTTAATATTATTAACTAAGTTAAAACAAAAGTTGTTTACTTTCCACTGATACATGATATTGGCATTCCAGCTGGAATGTTTACTGGCTGCCGAAAACATATTTATATGCTAGTTCTTTAGAGAGCATGACACTTGGGAAATGAAACTTCAGACTTTAAAAAAACAAAAAAGCATACTTAACAGGAGCATTCCCGTCTCTGCTCCCCAGCTTCGGCAGTACTATTGACCATCACTTGTCAATTACTGTCATTAACTTCTCCACCAGATGAAAAGCTGGACGACTGTCCTTTGAACTATGAACAGTCATTACTGATAATTTTATCCTCTTCCCAGTCAGATATTTTACAGATTCTACATTTTTCAAGAAACATGTTGTTCAGTGTAAGTTGAAGTGTCGTAAAATAAGAGCCCTGTTAGGAAAATCAGCTTCTTGTGTGGAAGACAAAATTCAGCAGCTGGTAATGGTGACAGTCTTGATCTGATCACTGTGAAATGAAGAACAAATCTGTAATTTCAACTATTTGGAATAAGAACTGCCACAGAACACAGATGTTAGCATAAGCAAGGCCCATGTTTTAAGAAAATTACAAGTGACTTCATGCGCTTGTTTATGATGATGAATGTTGTGATTCAGCAGCAAAACCCCCCAAACTTATGTAGAATTTCTGTAGAACTTCTACATTTCTGTAGAACTTCTGTGCCAAATGTAAGGAAAGATTTCAACAATTCTTTTGCCATCAGTCACTCATTTTCATTTAGATAGGTCTTGCAAGGGAAGGAGAAAAGTCTAAGGATCTGCTAGTTTTTCTCTTGCCCTCAGAGTGTAGATGACTGAAGACTGCACATTTTCACGCCTTACGGGCATAACCAATTTGATACTAATAGGGAATATTACATGAATTTCAACATGATTTTCTCTGAGAAGAAAATATACTTTCCCAGGCACCTCACAAGGATAATACAAGGATAATTAGGAGATATAAATGGAAGAGTTTACTCTAGATGCAAAAAGACTACTCAAAGTCAGTAGGGATTAAGAGAGGCATGTGGGAAAAAGCAAATATCATGCCATACTGGGACAAGCAGAGATAAAATGCAGATGCTAGTGCCTGCTAGAAACAGTAGAGAGGTGTGTTTGGGGCCTACTAAGAGAAAGTAGTTTAATTTTGATAAAAACAGCATCATTCTGAAGTTTGAATAAATGTTCAGACATTTTGGTCCATGGAGATTGAGTACTAACTTTTAGAATCTTTATGATTTTGTCAGAATGAATTGATCATAATTTGAAATTATGCTATCTGCTTTCCTCACTGGTCAAAATAGTGCTTGCTCTTCTTCCACAATGAACTACTTGCTTCTCGTACTCATTAAATCAAAGAACCGTAGAATGTTTTGTGTTGGAAGGGACCTAAAAGATCATCTAGTTCCAACCCCTCTGCCATGGGCAGGGACACTTTTGACCAGACCAGGTTGCTCAGCCTCCCATCCAACATGGCTTTGAACACTTCCAGGAATGGGGCAGACACAGCTTCTCTTGGCAACCTGTGCCAGTGCCTGGCCACCCTCACAGGAAAGAATTTCTTCCTAACATCTATCTAAATCTCAGTGTGAAGCCATTCCCCCTTGCCCTTTCACTACATCTCCTTGTAAAAAGTCTTTATCCTTCTTCCAGTTTCCCTTCAGGTACTGGAAGGCTGTGATTAGGTCACCCCAAAGCCTTCTCTTTTCTGGGCTAAACAATCCTAATTGTCTCAGCTTTCACTCACTGGAGAGGTGCTCCAGCTGTCTAATCATCTTCGTGGTCTCCTCTGGATTCAAACGGGTCAATGTTCCTCCTCTGCAGAGGACTCCAGAGCTGAACACAGTGCTCCGGGTGGGGTCTCACCAGAGCAGAGCAGAGGGGCAGAATCCCCTCCCTTGACCTGCTGGCCACACTGCTTTGGATGCAGCCTGGGATACAATTGGCTTTCTAGGCTGTGTGCACCCTGCCAGCTATCCCGCTGCCTCTCACATAAAGCCCATTTCCCTTGTCTTTCAGTGTTCTGCTGTCCATTATTCTGTCTACGTACCCTGTCCATGCCATAGGAACATGAAAAGTAGATACTTTTTGTATCACCAATCACTTTTCCTGACTTTTTAATCATTAAAAATCCATAGAAATTCTGAATCAGACTTCCACTTCTCTGGAGATGTTAATCTTAATATGAGAAAATAGTATGATATTGTGTTTGCTGTTTGGCTGAGAAAGATACCCCTTCTTCCACTGCTGGTAAGGATTTCCTTCCTATGACTAATATCCCTACCAGATCAAAAGCTGGACTAATTTCCTTTGAATGAGGATTGGTCAATACTGATAATTTTACATTTTGCCCTGTCTGCTGTTTTACAGATCCCACACATTTCACACAAAAGACTGTTCAGCATGTATGGAAATGATACAGTTAAAGATAGAGGCTCAGAAGATAAAATTGTCACACTTCTTGCATTAATCCTTTATGCTTATTTCAAGTGACTTGAATGAGCTGAAGTTCAGTGAGATTTATAATACCATTTGCTCGTGTTGTTTAGAAAATCCTTGCCTCTTCTATAAATCCTCCTTCTATATTTTATTATAGAAATTTTTATCTGGAATACTTTGCAGAATAAGCACATAGTAATTTTTTTTACCAAAATAAAATATGTTAGTATCCTTAACCCTCTTCCATTCTAACATAGTAGTATTTATTTCTACTAACATAGAAATATTATAAAATTTCCTACTCGCTTCTCACTGGTAAAAATTTCTAATGAAACCTGAACATTTCTTTTTGTCTGAAATTTTGCAAAGTTAAGATCTGTAAATCTTACAGATGTATTCCTGGGTTGCATAGAATACTGATCTCTTGCAAATCTCAGGGAGGAGTAATGAACATGTGCTCTTGAAATAGTGGATTTCATTTTTTTTCTTCACCAAGAACAACATGTTAAAACTCCTTGGCTTCTGAGAGCCATCAATGCTAATGAAATGTAAGCCACTTATTTGATTCCCCAGGAAGGTTCTTACTGACAAACTTGGACGTTATGAATTCCTGTATTGCTTGGAGCTGTGTTCTGCCCATGCAGCAGACCTGTCTCTTCTCTTCAACAATTTTGAAAGCCTGTGTGCTTTACTGGTCTTGTCAGGAGTTAATCTATAGGATTATTTTGTTGTTGCTGACATGCACAAATAGAATCTGATGCTTGCAGCCACACAGCTGTGTGAGGTTTACCTACCCAAAATCTTTCAAGGGTTTTTGCTCTAAATGCATGCCTTAAAATCTACATTTGAATTTATTATGTATGAAAGATGCAGAATTAATTTTTGAAATTCAGTAATATGAACTGGGGAAAGAACCTCTTAAAACAGCATTTAAATGATGTCCTTGCATGTTCTTTTGATGTTTCATAGGTATCTAAATGTCTAGAGAAAGTCTGCTGTGCAACATCTTTTAGTATCAGTGTTTCTTTTGATGTCAAGAGACATGCAAATAAGATCCTAAAGCGTCTGTTTTACCAATAGACTTCATGATATGCCAGATCTGGAAAAGAAAATTGGATATAATATCATGCAAGTACAGCTTAGTAAGCAACCTTCCCCAAGTGGGCAATAAAATAATAAAAATCAAGAGATGTGCCTCTTCTGATAGTACTGCTGCCAGAGCAAGCACTAATTAGGTTTTCCTTCCAGTTATCAAAGAATTCAAAATCCAAGCTTTAGATGAGTGAAATATTAATTGATTCAGTTGTACCAAACACAGGATCTGAAGAATAAAGTTTCCCTTTGATGTACTTCTTGACATTTCAAATATACAGGAAACAGCACAGCTCTCCTGAAGCAGGTTAGTGTATCTCCTTGGAAAATATACCATGTTGCTTCTTCTCAGGTGTCAGCTGATCTGGATTTCTGAATATTGGAGTCCGCAGAAGAGTATAGGCCAGATGCCTGCAACATAGAAATAAACTCTTTGCATATTCAGTATTTTTGATGGCAAGAAACAATTTTTAGACATATCTGTCCCTATGTGACTTTGCTGATCACTACGGGAGCAAAGTGATTGCGATAGCATGAGCAAGACAACAGAGTCAGTCAGATTTTCAACATATTTTTCATGCTGCTTCCTTTATTTACGCTATTGTAAATAAGTTTATGCAATCATGACTTGACGCTAAGTCTGTCTTGCTTTACATAACTGTGGGCTGCATTTCCAAACAAAGTAGGATGTGACTTAAGTACCATTTAAGACTGAATATGACTGTCAGCCTTGTAGGGTCATCTTTATGCATTTCCTTTGCATAGACACTGCATACCGTACATTGAGGTCTCAGCCTGTTGTTTGCACTTTGTTAATGACTATTAACCACCAACCAAATTGCATTTTGTCTGTCCTTTGAATTTACACCTCTGGTCTTGACTGATGTATCCACATTCCTTTATGAACCTTGTGATTTTTTTTCAGGTGTTTTCCATCTGGCCTGCCCTTTTTGGTGCCCCACTTTTATGACATCAGAACCTGATTTATTTGACACTTGTGCTGTTTCAAAGAGGCATTGCATTGGTATGATGGTTGGTATTTGATCGTGTATCCGTAAGTCCTCAATTTCAATTAATTTAAATTACTTTAAAAGGAATTGGAGCAAAATATAGAAGTTTGAAAAAACATTTGTTCCATTTGGTTCCAAAGAATCATTTTGGCTACATGGTGAGGTTTGAAAAGTCACTAAAGCCACACAGAAATCTTTGACAGATGAAATCAGTAAACTGAAATACAAATTATTACAGGAGTTAAGAGGGGAGATATTACAAATAGTTCAGAAAGTGTTTAATGCTATAAAATCAAACAAGAGAATCATATGCCACCTTAAGTTTATTGGAAAAGAGAAGCCCATGATTGATTTGAGCCTAGTGGATGTTGAGATGTTAGGAAGCACATTATGAAATTTAGACAATTTCTGTGACTGCAAACCAACATGGTGTGTCTATCTTCTCTGTTAATTTTAGAGATACACCTGTCTTAGACAGACTTTCTCCTTGTAGCATATACCAAAAAAACGAGATATCAAAAAGAGGGGCTCCTGATCAAAGTAATAGTTTGGAAAGAAGTAGTGCTGTTAGGAGGTAAGCAGCATCTGAAACTTCTGAGTGAACTTTCATATGAAGTACAGGAATGTTAAAAACAATGCTGCCTTTCAAATAATATTGCTGCTGAAGAGGATCAGAAGTAGTAAGTATTGCTCTTGTGGTGAAAAATATTCCAAGGTTAATTCCTCAGCATTCTATACCACAAAACCTTAACTTTATTCCCGACAGTTTTTTGAAACAGTAGCTGAAATAGAGGCAACGTTGGAAGATGATGTTCTGAGAGTATGAAAGAATACAGGTTTTGCAAGGCTAAATCTTGCTTCTCTTATTTGAAAATTCTTTGAATATGTCACTAAAACAAGGAATGAATATGAAACAGATGATACAGTTTTATGTTTTGAAATTTTGATTTTAATATCCTAAAGAAATTAAATGATCCCATGGTTTGAAAAAAAAATTTTGGAATGGAAAAAAAAAATAGCTTTGTGGATCTTCTGTTATTCTTCTCCCATACAGGCATGGTTACCCTCATAGCATTGATGTGGAACTAAACCATAATTATACAGGTTTGTTCTGTCATGGAAATAGTCTTTTTCTCAGATTTGGTTTCAGCTCTTGCTTTTTCTGTTAGTTGTTTATGGAATTAATGGAAAAGCTGGATAATCTGGGGATATGTTCAGAGACATATTAATTTCCTAACCTAGGAAATTAAATAATCCTCCCATAAATTGTAAGTTTATGGAGAAGGCTGTCATGTTGGGGTTTTTTTAGTTTTAAAAGCTCAATAATATTGATCATTTAGGACTTTCTTTACTACCTTAAATATAGTGTGGCAGGTTGAACCATCTTGAATGCAATTTATTCTGGCATTACTTAATGTAAATTTATTATTAGCACAATATGCTAGAGAAAAAAATGTGTTGAAGAGGACAAATGGAGTTTGTTGAATCCACATTGCAAATATTGTAACACATAGAAGCACAATTGTTTGTGAGATCTCATTCAAATAATTTTCAGGTACTTGTGAAAATGTTATGATAGGTTTATACGACCCAGTGGCTAGATCTGAAGAAATCACAAGTGATTCATGAAATATTTGCAAACCAAAAAGCCTTCAGAATGTTACAACCAAACCCATTTACAGTGCAGTCTCTCCTTTACTGGGCTGGAATAAACTTCTTGCTGAATGCAAAAGCACGGGATTTTTGTAGTAGCCATTGTTACAGTTAATATGACAAACCTCCCTGTAACATCCTTTGTTCTCAGATACTGGTAATATACTGAAAAAATAGATGTTTCAGGCAGGACTCTTATTGTGAAAGGCTTTTGCATTGAAAGGGGTGTTTGGGAATACACTGTCAAAAGTTAAGGTGTGCTCTTAAAAGTCTGAGACAAATCTGAATTTTACTGGTTGAACTTCTGTTTGGGTGATGCAACTTGTCTTTGCCAAATAAACTTGGGTTTAGAGGTGCAAATGGCTACTGGGCTGAAGCTGGCATGCTTATAAGTCGCCTGCCTTCATCTTAGTTCAACCACATTAGCCAATGCAGTCCTGCATTTCCTAAACTCTGTTATTTGTTATCCGAGATTGCCTAAGAGTAATTTTAAGGAGTTTCATCAAAGAGATGATAAAATCTCCAAGTCTGTTTTTCCACCAGGATATAATGCAGATGTGCAGTAGTTTACTTGGGATTTTAAACAGCTCTCCATGAGTCAATATCCCCAGTATTGCTCTTGGCACTGTTTTCAGAAGTGAGGTTGCTGGGTCTGTCCTCTGTAATCTCTAGATTTCTGTGGTTTATTACTTTGGAGGCCTTGTCTAGAAAACCATTCCTATTTGGCAATTTGTCTAATAATATCCTTACATTTAAGTACATAGCATATGTTTGAAATATCTTATATGTTAACAAGCTGTCTTTGATCTGAAGAGGCAAATAGGAAAGTTCATTCAGAGTGTTTATTTCAGAAGCAGAAAGGTGAGCAAAGGTCATCATGTTATCACACCAGTATTTTGTGTCTTCAAATTGTCTTCAAATTGAACGAAGTGTAACTGTCAGACAGATTTTTCTAGGCAGTAGAAGCCCTGTTCTGGTTGTCTCTCTCGTCCAGCCAAGCACCCAAGAGATCCTGGGCTGCAGCATTGTGTCCATGTTCCATGTCAGAATCCAAGTTCTCTTACTCCTTGTAGTGCTTGCACTGTGTAAATCCAGTTTCTTGGCAGATGGTGAGAATGTTAGTTTCCTTTTCTCCTGCAGTGTGCTCTTTGCAGGATTGTATTCAGTTAATGAGGCTCAATCCCTTGATCCCAGTATCTTGAACCCTGAATCTGGATGAGATTTAGAGATACTTTATTTCTTTCTTATTTTGAATCCTCAACCAGCATAGGAATGCCCTAATAAGGTTCTTCATTATAGTAATACTTCCAGCTGTGAAAATGGATCTTTAATTTCAGATGTTCTCACACGGAAAATGTGTTTATTGAATCTAAATATCTCTTACCTTACACAACTTATTGATGATATTTTAGCCATTGTAGCAGCCATTTTTACTAAATGAAAGAAAGCAAGGAGTAGTGCTTTTCCTGGTTATCAGAACTTTTTGAGATTTTATGGCTACTGGAGGCATCTTCCAAATAATACCAAAATAAAATGCTGATAAAATATTATTAATTTTAAAAACTGCATGTAATAGAAATAGCTGATATGCATTCTAGCCAATGTACTATCAAGCTTTTTTTTTTTATGTATTGGCAAGAAAAAGACTGTTTTGAGTATATTGTTATGTGTCTGTTTAGTGACCTTTCTTTGATGGTCATGGTTTTAACCTTCAATATTCCCAGGAAATAGGGACTGAGGCATAGGAAAATGAGATAAGCCTTCAGTCACAGCAAATTAAAAAGATTAACTAATTCCTATGTACCTGAAGGTAGTGTGTCTCACCAAGGCTTTGTGGATTATAATGTTGGGCAAGGAATTAACTTGTGGACAGAGTAATGTTGGTTACAAAGATTTGCAGTTACTGTGTAAAAGACTTCTCCATTTCCATAATAGGAATAAAGCAGAGGATTTTTTTATTTATTTATTGTTGGACAGAAAGAACTTGTGTTAAAGAGGAAGAGGATGATGGTTTGCTTGAGGTTCTTTTTTCCCATATTAGTATTTTTATGTTTCTACATATCATAACAGGAATTGGTAACATTCATATCCACATGGTCTTGTGAGAATGATGTAGTCTGAGACGCAGAGGGTTGTACATAAATTTTTAGATTAGTTTTCTTTTAAAGTCCTAAGCACAGGAATGAGTGATCTACAATACAGTGTCCTGTGTTACTCTTTCTTTCATTAAATTATAAACCAAATCATATTCAAAGGAACCTTAGGTTCATCACTCTGCGCAATGGCAGGGTCACTCTACTGTGACATTGTTCACCTCCTTTAAAAAAACCAGAGATAATAGAGACAGTGTATGCTCCTCATCAATTTATTCTAATAAAAACTTGGATTAGAGTCACTGCAAATGAAATCTATTAGTTCTTGTCCTGTCTACTGCAGCCATTTTAAACATTTTATTTCTACACTCCTCATGTATTCTAAGACTTCTCTGGCACCCCCTGACCTGCCTTTGCCTGTGACTGATGCAATGTGTCTGGTCTCTGCTCACATGCAGTGTTTTCTGAACCCTTAAATGCATTAGTTGGGTTCCTTTTGTCTCTTGCTGGTCTGTGCCTTTCTTGGTACTTAAAACCACTCAGTGTTTCAGCTGAGGCTTTTCAAGTGCCAGGGTGGAGAGTGAAGCAGGGTTATTTCTTGAGTTGTCCAGGCCATACTCAGATACAGGCACTTCAGTACAATGCCTGCTCTTTTCCTGGCACCATGATGCTGTTGACTCTGTGAATGATTATAGCCGTTAGATCTATTCCCACAGATCTGCTGCTGAGACAGGAGTATCCCAGCCATTGCCATCTTCTCATTGGAGCTCATTCTTTTGTATTTACCAAAAGAGATTTACAGGTGTTTTAAGGTTTTTTTCCTAGTTTGCCAAAATTGCCAAAATTCTAACCTGATCTTCACCAGCATTTCAGCCCTGCATGTTCAATAATGATAATGTCTGTTGCACCTTTCTTGCTGTTTTGGAAATATTGAACAATACCAGGTTGAGGGCAAACTAACTTTTAGAACCCCACCCAGTGAAACCCCAACCCGTATCAACTCTATGGCAATTAAAACAAAAACCAAAAAACAGGTTCCACTGGTTTGCTCAGAAGAACATTTAGTGTACCAGGATAAGAAATCTGCTACTTGTCTACCATGCAGGCCTGTCTGCAGAGACTGTGCTCTCCAGGAGTCAGAAAAGGAATGCAAAGAGCAGCCTCCCTGCCCAAAGTGAAATTTAGGTATGGCTCTAGATTGCCAGTGCTGTGATGACTCTTCTCTTCATGGTGGGTAGACTGGGTTCTAAATGTTGACACAGAGGAGTCACATATCCTTTCATCAGTGTACAAGTACCACAAGGGAACACCTGTCCTTGGCAGCCTCACATTCTCTATCCATAATCCCTATAAAAAATGTGAGACTATTTAACATTATTACCATAGTTCATCTGATGTTCAGTACCATTAAGTCAACCGTCTTAACACTTAATTTATAATGTATAAAAAGGAGGAGAAAGCTGAGAACTTCCCTGAGAGTTTTAGAAATGCATCTCAATTTGTGTAGTGCTGTGTGCATAGTGGGAATTTCTCTTATAGCAGAGAAATTGAAATCCAGTGATATGTGTTCACTCTTGGGTTTTTCTAGTCTCTCTCAGCTTAGGGAAGTTATAATACTTCTGTGCTTATATTCGCCTATATGACTAAAATGATCCAGAAATTTGAAAATTAAAGGGAGCTTTGAGAAGTCATGTAATCTCCTCACTGAGGTAGTATTAGTTATAAATTCCTGAGACATATTTGTGTTCAAATCTCTCGTGAATGGGACTTAAAACCTCCCCAGCTAACTTCTTTAAGAGCTTTTTCCTTATTAACGCAGTGTTTGTACTAACCCTCAGCTTCTGCATCTTACACTTACTTTTTGTTTTCCCTACCACTAAGGATGGAAAAAAGCTCATCACTGTTCTTTATCTCCAACCTTCCAGAATGAAACATATTGTTAAATTTGAGATTACTTTGTAATCAAATCAGTATGGTAGGAATGCACATTGTAATTAAAATGCATATTGCATTTGATTCAAGAAATCACATTTTTTCAGACTACCTATAAGTCATATGTGTTGGAAATGAAAAATCTGCTTAAATTCGTTTCGGAGCCAAAGTTTATGCATTTAGAATGTTCTAATCGGAAAAAGAAAAAATCTGTGGTGTTTATACTTCATCATAATACTGTGTAACCCTGGCAACTTTAGGAATTTCTCCTTGAATTCTTGTTTGTCACATATTGCCTGTGGTAGGGTGGAAACAATTTGTTTATTTTTAGCAGTTTGCCTACACAGCCATGCAAATCTAGAGGATAAAATTGGCAGAACTCCTGAACATAAATACTATAGAGCTGGGCTGCTGATGCTGCAACAGATGGAGAAGTACCAGCACTTCACTGACATTAGGGCAGCCAGACATTCAGGCAAAAGTAATTTGTTGTGGAGTGGCTGTAATGTAGTAAGCAACACATGTGGTGCAGAGGGTTTGTATTTGGGGAAATTTTTGTTGCCTTCCTCCATATTTCTTCTTGCACTCATGATAGCTAAGCAAAAACAGGAGGTGAGACAATAAAAAAGCTTAATGAAGAATGGGTAAAATTTTTTAAAGTCTGATGTTCATGTCCAAGTTTTTTATTCAGAGCTACCACTTGTCACTTTCCAGCCACCCGTTCTTTTGAGAACAGATATTGTATCATCAGTGTCTTACTTCCAAATGTTGTCCCACCATCTTTTCACAGTGGACATTCTTTACTTCTTGATCTCCTTAGTCACAGACTGTCGCTTCTTTTCACAGAAATGGGGAGGAAGAGGTCAAATCACTACACATCTGAACCCCCTCCCCATCCCATGAGAACATATTTTTACAGAAAGAGCTGGCAGAATTTCAGAGTTTTAGAATTTTTCCTTTCCGTATGCCTTGAATCAGACCTTGGCCAAGAAAACCCAGTCAATAAAAACAAGGCATTGTAATAGCAATGCAGCTGTCAGACGTAACATTAGACCACAAGTGGTGTTGTAGGTGGTGCTTTTAAGTAATTGTTTTGTTATTTCACAGTTAGTAAAGAGCTTTGGGATGAGGCTTAGGGAACGTGCCCTTTAGGGGACCGTATATCCTCCCTTGTACAAATGAGTCTGTTACGTTTAGCAAGAGAATATGCCAAATTTGCTCGACCTAAGTTTTGTCATCCAGACCATTGTCCAGGCACGATTGGTCATTATTAGTTCTGACATCACTGTGTTACTGAGAAGAATTCACGTTGTGCAGACATTGCAACAGAGCCGCTGCGTAGGTGTGTTAATGTTGCCGTAGCCCCTAGGTGACAGTGTAGTGGAGGACACACTAATAAAGAACCTGTTACTGACAAATGCCAGCAAGTTCAGGGTAGCTCCAAAGGAGGTACACATATATATGTTGCATTTTAATGGTTTGGGGGCTTTGTTTTTTTGTTACTCAAGTTACAACGATGGGTCTGGTTATTTGCAGTGGGAAGGAGATACAGCGGTCAAAACAGAGAACAACCAGCATGGCAGAGCACGATATTGAAGAGCTCTGATGTCAAGAGGAAGTGTTCCTTCCTACAGGCTACCCAAGCTGGCACCCCAGGCAAGTCACGTGTCTCTCTCAGACACCACTTCCTATTGTTAATAAGTGGAAGTGGTCTGCAGGGGAAGTGATGTGTCTGTCACAAGTTTGAAAGTCCAAGGATTTGACTAGCGGAGTTTGAGGGCAGCTGTCAGGACTGCAGCTGGCAGATCAGAACTTCACCGCATTGCTCAGAATGCCTTTATTTGGTCTTTACTTCTGAACATGTCACAATCCTTACTTGCATAGGAAAGTCAGAGGTGCTAGTCCCAAACCAGGTAAAGGAGTCACAATCAAGTCACGCAAGCCACTCCTTTCTCCTGTGGCTGAATATCCAGAACTTGAAGAACTCCTAAAGTTAGCTGCCCAGCAGTGTTGAACCCCCACCTCCACCCCAGCACCACAGATTCAGGGGACACTACAAGGAGGAAAAACAGCTTTTCATTTCAGAAATTATGAAAGTTACAGTAAAGAAAGCAAAAAACCCAGGAATTTTGACTTCATGCTGGGTCAAGGGCTGGTTGTCATGTTTAATAAAGTCATGGAAACATTTGAGATGTTACATAAACACCATGTCACAAAGTGGACCCAAAGGAGTCTATGCAGTAACTCAATCTCCTCGCCTGGCTGGATGCTCCTATGAGCTAATTATAAGGGAGCAGCAAGTCACCCTTCAGTTTGTCAATATTGCCAAATTTCATAACTTTGTGGCAAGACTTTCTATGGTCGATTTATTACTTCAAGGCTCCTTGGTGTATTGAAGCAGTGGAGAATCTCAGTTATATTTGTTTACCTTCCCGATCATTGGAAAAAGGCTTGAAGCATGGCTTCAGATAGGAAATCATAGGACCCATAAGATATTGTATTTTGACAATGTCAGTAATTTAAGCAAAATCTTTCTTTAAAGCATTTGAGGTGAGAATTTTGCTTCCTGTGGTCATTGTCAGGGTCCTGGTTGATGCAATATATGATACACTATATTACAGCAGAGTAATACCTTGTCATGATAAAGTAGTGATGCAAACTCTTGCCAACTGAATATTGCAAATTTGAACTAGTGTCTTGCCCTTCTCTCTTGGGCATTGGTCAGCAGAGCCAAAGAATGAGCTGACAGGGATGAATCTGCTTTTCTATGGATTTGGGGTATTTTTTTATTGCATTTAAAGTTCAATACCATCAACTTCATGGAACTATGTTTTGTGAAGTGCTGGCCTCTGCAGCAATGTTTTTCAAGAACAGGCACCCACTGGAGTGCTTATAATCAGCAGGCACCACAGTGAGTCATAATATGAGTCACTGACCTAGTTGTAGTGCACGGGATTGTAACAATGGGGTCAGATTTCCCTCTGCCACAAGGAGAGGGTACACTGACTGTCAGCTTCACTACACCAAAGGGAGGGACATGGCCCTGGATGGTGGGTACTAGTAGGAACACGCAGCTTGTCCTCAGAAGTTGCCCCACAGGCTGAAGTTAAATGTGATGCCATATGAACTTAAAAGCAGAGACTCCCACCAACAGCAACAGAATCTTTACAGTCCTGAGCATTATGACCAGTGCTCTATCACCAACAGTAGCTAGTGTTATCCTTAAGCTTTCCAAGTTAAGGACAGTTATGAACACAGCCAGAGGGGGCTGTCAGGCCTGTTGTGCAGTTGTAGTTCAACCAGCTGTTCCTCTACAGAGCTTTTCTTAGTGTTACCATACAGTGAGGGAGGGAGTGTCCTAGGTCAACTATCTAAATGGCAGACTTATCTTTTTCTGTAGATCACTTTCTCCCTGACCTATCGCTTCCTCTTGTAAATATTTCTAAAATGATGGACAAACACTTTGTATGTTGCAGACATATGTTTGGAGTTGGAAGAAGTTTGATGTAAACTACAAGATTGATATGAAGGGTTGGTTACATTCTGTTTACTCATATCCAAGCTCACTTCCCACTAGGAAGTGGAAACTTTCCACAAACACTGTGGAAAGACCACAATATTTCAAGCATCATTCCATGAAAATGTTAAATGAAAAAGAGCAATGTGGAAACATATAGTGAGAGTGCATTCACTGAACAGTGATGTACCAGAAGCTGCACAGCCCATGAAAAGAGATGAGACTGGCCAGTAGGAAGAGGATTACTGAAAAGAGACAGTGGCAAAGAAACAGCTTAGCTGCAAAACCAGTCAAAGGGCGAATGTTATCGTGTGGTGCCCATTCACAGGCTGGCTGCTCTGAGCTTGACCACCAAATTGCCAGACAGTGAACTCAGTGAATCTCACAGATTGAACCAACCAGATGTCGTAATAATTAATTCCAACTGTACAGTAACTGAAAACAGCATAGAGACAGCAATTTCTTGATGATGGTGTTAGTACAACATCATCTTTATTTGGAAAAGCCTCAGGTCTTGTAGTTTTGAATAATGCAAAATTATTAAATACTTCTAAAGGGAAGAATAAAATTCTATATTCTAAGAGAGGCTTCGCTGTGAGATAGGACTGTAGCTTTTGCATATATTAGAAGGGACTAATTCAGCATTCATAATTCTAAAATATCCCTTTGAGAGCTTGTGTCCGTGTATAAGGCAGGGCTTCTCCACAGGCATGTATGTGTCCATTAAGAAGCAATACTTTCAAATCCTCTTTTTCAAAATATTTTGAAATTTTATAGAGGAATTCCAAGAACTTTGCCATAGGAGTACTCTACTTCTTTTATGTCAGTTCTGACTGTGCTGCTTTATGTAATTACCCTTGATGTAAATCATTCTTAGGCTGCTTTTTTCTTATTTAAATGTGATATTTTAATATGTACTTGGGGATTTAAGTGCCCAAGTTGCACTGAAATACCTTAGGGCCAGAGCACACAGTTCTGTAAAAACTGTTGCCTCCATTAGTATCTCTTATGTTCAAAGGATCCAAAATGAAACTTCTCATCTGTATATTCCTGTTCTGTTTCTCATGTTATTTGGAGGATGTTAAAAATGAGGAAGTCAAAGACTGCGCTTGTTGACATGCCTAACAGTGCATAAAGGGTGCTCGATCTTCCCTTTTTGCAGAGCCTTTTCATAAAGCAATATGATAGTTGCTTGCATCTGATCTATAATTTTCAGCTCTTTTAATTGACTGGCAAAGTATGGTCCTCAGGATACCACAAGCTTTCATTAAATGGAGCTACTTTGTTTACATGGTGCAAAGGGGAGTGGAATATACCTGCAGTTGAGACACGACTGAGATATATTTTTTCATCAGAAAAAGAATACTATCACTTCTAAGATTCATATATATATATGTGTGTGTATATATATTTTTTATGAATACTATAACTTCTAAGATTTTTATGTAGTTAATTGTAGATAGTTTTAAAAATTGATCATTAAAGGCTTAACATATAATGGGGTTAATTCTACTCTTTTATCCTGCTTAGCAGTTTAGATGGAAATGGCATAACTTGGTTTTACAATTTTTATATTTGCCACAAGGAAGTAGGGAAATGAAGCAGATGGTTAATTAAGGCATTAGCTTTAGCGGGGGTTTGAGGATTTGGTTAATTGTTGGATTTTTTTTTCAGTACAATTGATACCTAAAAAACCCCCAACAACAAACCAACCAAAACCAACAAAAAACCTCAAACAACCTTCTAGCACTTGGTGTCTTTAATGTAATAACAAACATTTCTATAGTTCAGCACTTGTGAGCAACCCTAGAATAGCAAACCTGTGCAAACAACTCAGATCTGAGAAACTTTGAAGCAAAAAGTTATTTTGTGCAAAACTCAGCACTTTGTGACCGTACAAATGATGGCACACCAATGTTCTCAGCTCAGCATTTGCCTGCTCTTCTGCAATAGTATGCCAGTGTGAATGTATGACAAAAAACCCCACACAAACACTTAAATATTTCATTTCAAAGTTCAGAAGGAGTGAGGAAAAACAGATTTTAACATTTACAAATACATTTTATTATATACAGAATCAAGTGCAAAAAAAAGGTTATACCTAGGATTTGGGTGTGCTGCAGTACTTGTAGTTAGTACAGGAAGTTTTTTGGTTGTTTTTTGTTTTTTTTTTTAATTTCCATACCAGAATCCTGAGGCAACGTTAAGTAAGGAAGAGTGAGGCAGGCTGGGCTAGCTGACAAGCAGTGATTAAGGATTTGCTCCTTTTCACAGCAACTTCAGGGTGTAATTCTACTGTTCACTCCAATGCTCTCAGGATGCCTTTATGGCTTTTAGCTGTGTGCTGCAGCAAACCATTTCAGCTTGCACCGGTGGGGTGGCAGTGACAGGGACAGCTGGACTAGCTGCTCAGGTCTATACAGCTGTGTTCCATCCCCATCCTTTTCCTGGTCTGAAACATGACTGCCATTTTCCCATATTGTCTCTCCTCATTTCTGACTCATTCGCTGTTTCTTTTTATATACAGAAAGGAATGATTCCAGTGCACGAGAGGTCAGAGCTGCTTTTGTAACTTTGTTCTGCTCATACAAAGGCAGTATCTGGATACCTCTCACTCACATAATGCTCTGCAAACTTGGGGGACCAAAGTATCTGGCTCACAGCAGATTTTTTTCCTACAATATTCAGCTCCTCTGTATGTCTCATCTCCTCCTGGTGGCATGGGGGGAGGGGAGGGAGAACAGAGCAGCTGGGTTGACATCTGTCATGTGGCAACAAAAATAGCAAACCACCATTATGATTTTGGCCACAACATTGTCATATAACCCTGAGCTATATGAGATTCAAGGACTTTTTCATCATGCTTGTGAAAGTAACCTTTAACGAATATTTTGTGGTCAAATAAACACAAAACTTGTGGAAAAGGAAAGTCCAATTACGTACTGAATGTTCTCAGCTCTTACATACAGCTGGGAATCTAACAACTGAAATAATGATGAACCATCATTGTCAGAACCTGTTTCACAAACTGAAGTTAGTCTATGGAGTGTTTGTCAGGGATTTAATCAGAAAAAGGCTGGAAATTCATCTGGAACATAAGCAGCCTTTGTTCAGCAAACTGCTGACGTGTTCCTCCAGGCAAATTTTTCCTTTGGCTGGATTAGTTAAGCAAATAGCTATGCAGAGCGCTTACTTCTGGGTTTGCAAATCTGAAGGAAATTTATTTCCTTTACAGGTGCACTGAGTATGTCAAAGCAAGGTCAAAGTCTCAGTCTTTGGGACTATGTTTCTATTCAGTAAAGCACAGGTCCTTTGAAAGAAAGTGGAACTCTGATTCTGAGTTATCAGCGGGACCACTGGTGGTCATCACCAGGTGGTTAAGAAACACTTTTTATACCACTGAAGCCCTTTTCATATTTTTGTGCCCTTTAAACAAGGAAACAAAATTGAAATAGGTATTCTGATCCCAGACTTCTGATGAAGGATGCTAGCAGGCTAGAGGGCACTTGGCTGTACCAACTAACTCATTAATATACGTCAGTTGTCCCATAAATGTAAGACAATGGACAATTGATAATATGGCTTTGGAGAGCCCTGTAATGGTATAAGACATAAATTATGATTTAGAAATTCTTTAATACACTGTCAATTCAGAGACACAGAATTCTGTGTGTGCAAGTGTCTGAAAGTGAGCTAGCTCCTGTACAGTCAGAGAAAAAAGTAAACCACATTTCTTGGGGAAAGTAATGTAATTGTCTCTGTCTACCTTTTGGGAGTTTGCAAGGGAATGCCTTGCATCAGTAGAGCTGATGTACATATTTTTCTTAAGTATCTTAATATGTTGTTAGCACTACCGAAGACATCAGCTTTGTCCAAAGGTGTCCAAGGGAGCCTTCATTTAAGTAAGTCTTAAAGTGCAGTCCACAAGTATTTGGCAAATGGTTATTATAGGTTTTTCTTTTTTGGCTAAAATCCATATTTTCCTTTAACCCAAGATGCTGTGTGAAGTTTTTAATGATTATCACTCTGTTATAGAGACTTTTTCAGTGTTGTAGCAACTGTATGCTCTTTTTCTGTAAGTGTCCTGAAGACTGGACTTTTTTCTCACAAAATTTTACAGACTCATTAATTCAATACTACCTTCTTTGCCATTAAGAAATTTGAGATGCCATTCTGTGACCACTGCAGACCTGCCTGCAGTTACTTTTGGACTTTGGCAACACCCAGTTGCTGTTCGTAGGTCTGAGTGATGCTCTGACTTGCCTGGACCTGCGTCTTGTTCTGCAACATTTAAGTTGTGCTTGTATTGTGCAGCTCATTGCCCCACTTTACTTCCCCTGAATTCCCTTCCCCATTGCCTTGCTGGCTCAGAGTGGAAGAGCTGAAGTCAATGAGACTGTCTAAGGAAGGAACTGGTCAGGTCTGCCTTTCCTGTTCAGCTTTTTCCCTTTTACAGCTTTGGTAGACCTATTTACACATTAAAGAAAGCTGGGGAGTTGTTTGCTCTTACAGGGCACTTCTGTACACTGCAGTTGAGATGTTTCCTAACACCCCCTCCAGGCAGGCAGAATGATTGTGAAAGCACCTCGGTCTTACAAGGGGTTTTTACCTGTTTGAGCATCATAGGTCGAAGTCCCCATTAAGGTAGACTTCCCATTAAGGGAATGGAGATGCCAGATCTTTCAGAAACCATTTTGAAGACTATGGGTGAAATAGGAAAGCAACTAATAAACTAATGAGCACATAATAATGCAGACATGCCCTGCACCCAGTTGAGGTGGGTGCAGTATATAAGTAGTGTGAGCTTCCAGGAAGGACTCCTCAAATGCTCTGTGTGGGGGCTGAAGGGGTTTGGGAATCTGAAGACATCCAGAGAGCATGAGCAGAGGAAAGCGCAGATCATCATCTCCACTGAGGGCTGGAGGGACTGAGAGCTCTTTGGAAAGAAAGTGGGCTGTGATGAAAGCACAGTTTGGTGACGCATACACGAAACAAGACAGCAGTTTGCAGAAAGCTGCTCATGCAGCCCTGGATATAGACACACAAGCCAGCTCCCTAAGGAGTACATGGAGTGAGAGGGGTAGCAAGTGGGATTATCAATCAAAGAGGGAAAAGGTCTTATCCTCTGTCTTGCTCTACAGACATTTCAGTAGATTTCTCCAGTACCCCATGTACGCTGCCTTTCATGAGCCCCCACCTCTTTCACGGTTGTGTGGAAGGATCATGCAAACAGACAACGTATGGCTGAAGGGAAAACAACAAATTGACCTGGGATTCACATCCAGGAGAGAGGATATTCACCTTCCTATACCTCTATGTCACATCTTAGTTTTACACCTACTTCTCATGGATTTGTTTCCTACTGAATGTTAACTCTTTCCCAGTCACAGCTGCCTTTAAGCAGATCTCTCTTAGATGCCGACATTGCTCAGCCAGGCGGATATTTGATCCTGGCAACATCCAAGCGAGCACTTTCAAGAGAAGTTACTCGCTATCTTTACCCATATCTCTGTGATGAGAATTGAGATTACAGAATTCTGGGGAGAGGAGATAGTGGCAACATAATGGAAACTAAACAGAAATCCTACATTTTTTCCTGGTACATTTTGACAATCTCTTGGGATTATAGCTCTTCTTCCTGCTCTGGCTGCCTGTGGAAGGCACCCCAGCAACGAGAAAGTAGTTCCGTATTTTTGGCTGTCTGTCCTGTGTCCTGAGATCTTGCTAAAGGAGAGGCCTCATAATCTACTTTCTCTTTGCAGTGTAGAGTATTGCAGCTTTGTGTGGGAACATTCATTTCTCTCTCTTGGTTGTTGCAGACTTATTGGCTGTTTGGTTGAGAAAAGCTCAGGTGAGCAGATATGTTAAGTTACATGCCATTGTCTCATCTAATACAGAGGGTTTTCTGATCGAAAAGCTTGTTAAACATGTGAGACAGTAGGAGCTGTCTGGCTTGACTCATAACTTTGATAGAGGAGTTAGTAAATTTACCTGAGGATATTCTGAAACATCATGAGACTGGTAGTAGCTAAATATATGGCAAGTCAGTTGTGCCACTCTGGGAAACAGAACTCATGGGAGGTGTGGTACAGAGATAGAAGAGCCTGCTGCAAAGTAGCAGACAGACTTTCCCACTGACTTCTTGCAAGGTGTCAAGGCAGTCATACTGACCCACAGTTGTAGACCTGTGGCTGGAGCTAATACCCAGTACTTATAAAATGTTAGCGAGGCAAGAAAAAATTATAAGATACAAGAATTAATAAGACAAGTGATTGAAAGCTGAGAGATTCAAGGGATTCCAGAGTGCCTAGGATTTTCCATCTTTGAACCTGGAAAGATTCATACCTGAACTCAACATACATAAAAATAGCCAAAAAATAACCTCTGCTGATCTCCTTTTGACTGTAAATTGATTTGACTAACTACCTTATAGCAACCATGCTATACACACAGGCCCAGATGTTTTCCAATAATAAAACTGTAGCTTGCTAAAGCTTTAGGAGGAAAGATACTGGGTCTTCTCCAGGAAGAGAATAGTGTGTCCTGCAAAAGATGTGGTTTAGTGCAGCTGAAAAGAATTAACCAGCTGGAGTATTTGCTGTACAGAACAAGCCAGTCTCAGTACCAAATAGCAGTTTCCAAAGCCAGTTACTGTATTAAGCTTCTGCTTGTCACAGGTACAAGAGATTTGTTCTGATTTTAACCTGCCTCAGACCTGACTTTCAGTTAGGGGTGAAAAGGGACCATGCGTTGGAACTTGACCCTACCCACAGGTAACTTATTCAGGAATAGTTCAACAATTTAAATAGTCTACCTATGTCTGAAGGTCTTGCCATGCATATGTACCTCTTGAAACTTTATGTTTCCTCAAATTGATTGTCTATCAAATTGGGCTATCAGTGCTTCCTTTCACCCACTGCTTTCTTTACTTTTTCTTTCTTACTTAGAATGTGAAATCTTTTTGGTTTATACTCTTGGCTAAGGCACACCACTTTAGCTTCCCATTAGCACTTCCAAGGCTTAAGGGAAGAAATATAAACACAAGCATGTGTGCAGATACAGTATCATCATCAGTGAAGGCTCACATAACAAGGCTTGCTCTTTCAGTGACTCTGGAAAAGGCATGACCACCGCAGCTTGCAGGTGGTACTGTCACCAAAAGAGGATAGGAATTAAATTGTGCCTAGTATTTCTAGAAGCTGATCACTGAGACGTGTGAAGAAGTCACACAGAAAGCAGCTTCCATAGTGGAAGATAAAGGATACTAATTTTCTAAATCTGAAAATACATGGTTTTTATTACCTTTTGGCCCAGACTTGAACTAGGGCTGATATCTTGAAATAGAAGTTAAAAAATCAACTGTCTTGAGTATCATGTGACATCTGTTTTCAGCAAGCAAGCAGAGGGTGGGGAGACTCCCAAGTTAGCAATTGCATGAAAATTAAAATATTCAATGGCAGCACCCACAGAATGTCCATCTCCCTGTAGAAACTGGTTTTGCTGCTACAAGCATGTTCATGTTGAGATCATTATCTACTCAGCAGTCCACGATTCCTTGCACTTCAGAGGATATGCCATATCTGTTTTGAAGGTGGATGGCAGAGAATGTAAACACTGATGTTATATACAGGTAATTTAAAATAATATTACATATTTATTTTAAGCTAGAACACCAGTAGGTTTTATATACACCGTCTTACACCACAATCACTCCACCTAGCTCTTCTGGATTTAGAGGAAGCAATATTACAGACATGAAGATAAAATTACATTCTTCCATATGATAGAAATACATATTTTAGAACAACTTATTCAGACCTAGTCATATATATAGTCTTTTCTTTCAGAACTCTCCAGATCTTGTTATTTGAATAACCGTTTTTTCATTCTGGGTACAACCATGTTTCAAAGGTATTTTCAACCTATGGTTCCAGGCATCATTGTTCTTCCATCTTCATTCTGCCTGAACACTTCCAAACGACTTGTTTGGAACACAGCTGTGATTTTTCGTTTGTACATGGACCCAGAAAAAATTACTTATTGTAAATACTTATGCATCTAGAGGATTTAAATGACCTTAAAACGCTAATTTGGGACAAACCTGTAGCACTGTTTTACTGGAGATGTGTGAGGCCTTTGACACCTGAAATTTTTTACTTTTTTTCTTGTGAGAATATGAAACTACCACCATTAAATTTAACTCTTAGCACTTTGTAAGGAATGCAGTAGCCATCATACAGAGAAGGGAGTCAGAGAATGATCACTGATAGCAGCCAGGTGCTTCACAAGGAAGCTGCAGCAAAGTTTATTATCTCTTGTGTTACCTTTAAGGTTTTGCCTGGAGGCCAGGGCTGAAATCACGGCTCCAACCTGCCAGGGAATTTACAACTACTTGCTAAGTCACCTTCCCTGCCCTGAAGACTTTCTATTCTAAAAAGTCCCTCTTCTATAAATGGAAAGGTGATGCATAAACGAAATCCAGAATTAGATTTTGCAGCAGGTTGACACTGACTTGCCTGATATCTTGCAGAATACCCATGAGAGAATCAGAATTGTTGTCTGGGAATGCTATGAGTGTCAGTCCTGTGTCTTTCTTAGCAAACCTCCTTTACAGGCCAGGAAGACATGGAGTAGTGTGACTGAAGTCTTTAAGTCCCCCTAGTCTGTGGGGGCACTTCTGCTTGTGAAAAACACCCCACACTGCAGGTAAAACAAATATGCAGAATCCCACTCATTTCAGTTCCCATAAAAATGAATATTCTACCAAACATCATGTTTTCAACAGAGATTAGGCCGCTCTGTGTTTTTCTTTTTTTTTTCGTCTTCTACTGAGTAGAAAAACTCTCATGGAAAATAATACAGTTTATTTCATCTGTGTGAGAAAGGGCAGGATGTTTTGCTGGTTATTTCATCATGTGTGAAAAACAAAATGTTGCCAAAACCTACATTGAACATACTTTCTTAAGGAAAGCAGGCTAAATTACATTAAGCCTTAAGGGGTTTTAGTCACTGTAGAAAAGTCAGTCTGTAGTTTCTACTGTACCAGCAGGTTGGAATGCCCATACTTGCCCAGAATACCACTTCTCTATCATACTGCCTTTTGAATTTTATTTAACATACTAGACTTTAATTACAAAATGGTTCTTTTTTTTTTTTTTTTTTCTGTATGTGAGATTTTTGGAAAACTCATCTAAAATCCTTTCAGACAATGTTTTATCTTTCTGTCTACATATATCAAAGCTTGAGCCCGAATTCCTTAAATCTTCTGAAATATCTGTACATGAAAGGAACAGATAGCGCTGAACTGGAAAAATGCAGAGGATTTATAACATCTAATTAGTTCTCATATCTTTACATTTCTGGGACATGAAACATGAAATGGCACTTACAACAAAAAGTTAGGCAACTGAAGGTGACCTGTGTTTGACACTCAAGTTGTTTAAAATTTTTATCAGCTCTTTGAATGCCTGTTTTAGAGATGTAGCCTCCCATCTTGCCATGTGGTGTACTCAGTAAATTTATTTAGAATAGAAGAACAGTGCCTGCCTCTGGACTCATTCATATGTATCATCCCCATGATTTTACAGCAGATTTTCATGAAACACTTGCCTGAAAAAAATCAGCCTTTAATTCCTCAATATATTTTACTTTTTTTTATTTATTTATTTATTTTATTTTATTTTATTTTAGGATTTTCCAGGGTGGAAAAGGCTTTAAAGAGACAAATACAAGTAAGTCATCAGCAGTGAAATGTGGCAGTTGCAAGTTTTATTATTTGAGCGCTGACGGGTCATTTCCCCTTTGCCTCTTGCATAGAATGTAATATTATCACAAGTCAGCACCAGCCATTTGGCTTGTCAGCAAAAGGACAGGGAAATCACACACCAGGCAGGGAAAGCTTCTTCTTTTCTTTCCCAGGGAAGTCTACCACAGCAAACAAAGGAAGAAATTATAAACTATGATCAAATAAGATACATTCATCTACTCAGGATTTTTGTTCTCCTTTCACTGGATGTTAAGAACAAAAGGCTCAATGTTTAGCTGCTCTGACCTCGAGAAATCTAAGTTCTCTGAGCACTGGGGCTTTAATGTTGACTATAAGCAAAAGCAGAGAATGGTTATGTTTCAAGGGGAGGACAAATGGAGCAGGTTGGGAATGGACTAAACTTCTACCAGCTATGAAGAGCTGTTAAAGAATCCACCTTTGCAGATAAAATACTGGCTAGAAATTTGGCTTTTTTCTGGCGTGTCAATCTGACCTATGAAACAAGGTGCAGCGCTTCAAGTGTGCAAATATGTCACTGGACCTCAACAAAGCCCTTAATTATATAGTGGTTAAGGAATTACTGCATTGCTAGGAGCATGAAGTGCTCAGTAATATCCCACAGCTGTCTGAAGAAACCTTTGTGCCGCTGCCAAATAGTTTGTGGAGACATTAAAACAAATAGTGATTTCTCAGCAAAAAATTAGACTGAGGTCCTTTACTTACAAAGAGCAGCAGTGTTTCTGGGCTCCAGATCTGGGCAGTCCTGCCTTAGTGCCCATGACAGTAAGAAAAAAGGGCTCTTAAATATTTTCTCTGTTCCAGCTTTTGAAGCGATGTAGATACCTCTTTTGTTCCTACTTTATATTGGTGTATCTTGGCTGTTTATGGTGTGTCTTTTCCATTTGCCTCTTCTCCCTTTCAAATACTGTTAGCATGCTTGAGTCCTTAAGTCCATCAACAGCTGGAACGTAGACCCTAGGGAAATGATAAGTTATCAGATATAGGATATATCTGGAATATATCCTCGTTGGATGGGATTTCAAAATTTTGTTAAAAGCATGAAACTAGTGAAGACAGAAACTTGTGACATTCAGACAAGTTTTTGAAGTGTAGCAATTTTTTAATGGCAAGAAACCTGGTCAGTGTAGAATGGGAAGATCCCACATCTATGGAATGAATTTTTGGAAACAGATTTGAAGAGTTCTGCTAGAGAGTAACATCAAGCAAAGTAGAAAAATGTTATCATCTAGATCTAAATTGTTTGTTATTATCTTGTTTTGTTGCTTTAGAGGAGTCAGAATTTTTCAGTTTCTGACATAGTGGACTATAAATCTCAGTTACCACCTAGACATGCTGTGCAGTTTGACTAGTGACTATGTGAGGAACATGCTGCTGTCCAAGATAAATGATCTTAGAGATGTGCGAAGCAAAGAGTGTTTTTAACAGAGAAGAGTCTGAAAATCCAGAATACTATGGCTTGGTTTTGTTCCCTTTGTAAATCTTTTCAACAAAATGCAGCCATTCTCTCAAGTAATTCAGAACTGAATGTAGCAATTAAGGGGCCAAATTTTGTGATGAAATAACCTGACAGTTGTGTCAACAGCACTGTCCATCACCAAGCATCAGTCCTGAGAAAGTCAGGTGATGTTCCCTCAGGGTTTCAGGATTAAAAAAAAAAAAAGCTCTGCAGGGCAGAACTGTTGTAGCAAAGTAGCCTTTGATTATATGCCTCTATCCTATTTTGGCTCCATACAGACTTTTTCAGGCCTGCCACTCCTTGCTGACACATTACCAGGTCACCTCCGCTTCCATCCTTTTGCTCTCTTTTTCCCAGGCAGGCCACCCGCCCGGTCGTTTTGGACAAGTGCCATTCAGCAAGCCTAAGGAGGTCTGCAGACCAGAACTATTCTTCAGACCAGATAGAAATCTATTAAAACTGCTGGATTTTTTTTAACTGCTTTTATGGGCCACCAATGTTACACATATTCATATCCTTTCGTGGAACAATACATAGGGCTACATGTGAGTCAGAGTGAATTTTCTTGGCAACCAACAGCATTCAGGAGGTGGATTTGCCAAACCCTAAATTATTCAGTGTCCTTCCGTCTCTGGAGCATTTTAATCTCTGCAGCCATGAGGTTCTTGAATGAAGTGTTTGTGTCAGTCAGCATTCTTATTAAACAGGAAGATGGCCTTTCCTCCTGTTGGTTCTCAGTGCATTTCCTGCTCAATTCACTGGCACCACTCACAGAAATAATTGGTAAAGTGGCCTTACCTTGCTTGAATAGGTTTCTGTTGTCTATGGCATGACTACTGCTCAGGAAAAAAAGCATCAAAATGCAGATGCATCTTTGGAAACTCTCTGACAACTTTGCAATATCTTTGCTCTTTGTTTGTTTTCTAGCAAGTTTTCACATGAGTTCCAGAGGAAACAGTAGGGGTTGATCTCACCTTATAATGTGACTGATAATGTGACTCTTAGCAGCTGAGAATAAATAGCATGGTGAGTGTGTGGTTTTAGGAGGAAATGGTTCCATATTTCCTTTCACACTGCTTTCCAACATGATGATATTTTCCTTTATTGTATTGATTGCTGATTACAGACTTCCTTTATAGTATGGCTCATCTCCTTCCTCCCTCGCATGGTGCTTAACCTTCAAGGAGCTAGTTTCTTGCAGATGGGAACTACACTTTTTTTGGGATTTGATGAATATGGACTAGCAGTATATCATAATATGCTGAATATCTTGTAGTGTTCCAACTATGTTTGGGCTTCTCAATATGTTCTGTGGATGGAGACCAACCAGAAGACTATTTCTACTCCCACCTGCTGGAAATAATGTGGGTGAGGCAGATAATTAAATCTATTCCTGCAAACTCTTAATGGAGTTGTAATGAAAAGGAACTCAGACACATCAACACTCTTTGTGTTTTAGTGTGTCTGAAATTGAAATTTAAGTCTGAATGTTATAAGGGAAGGATATCTCTAAGGAGAAAAGCAATGAATTATTCCTTTTCTTCTGCAGAGACTGAGAAGCTCTGGCTGCAGGTAGTGCCTTTGTACACAACTGTCAGTGTGGAGGTGAATGTGTTTGAAGGTGCTGATTCACATTCTATGTGATATTGAATTACAGTTTTGTTACTGACAGTGGCTTGGGTAAGTGATTCCAGAGAAACCACAATCCCCTATGCTCAATGGATCAGCTATTAAAAACTTCATTTACAGAATTAATTTATTCTTGCACTTGTTTTCAGGCCTCGTGTTTGTGGTAAGGGTAGTGCGTTCCTATAGAACTAATGGAAGGTTATGGGCTGCTGAAAAAAAAGTTGCATTCAGAAGCCACTTTAGTGTGATCAAGTAAGTTTTCATATCATATCAGCCTTTGAGAAGGAATGCCTACCTATTTGACCAACCATATGTAGATCATATTCCTAAAACAAGTGAGCAATTGAAATTCTTTAATGTCTAATGACTTGTGAAGTATTTTTCAATTCTTTTTTTTCTTTTCCTAAGGCAGAAATTGCCTTAAGACATTTGAAGGTATTAAGGTATTTGAAGAACAGATTCACTGCATTCAATCATTTTAAATTTCTGGTGCTTTACTTTATTGCAGGGTATCAGTATTGGAGAAGGTTGGTAAGCAGAAAGGTACAGGTAGCTTAGTTGAATGATGAGCCCATTTAATAAAGCTGCTGCAGCTTCTAATGTAAATGGATTCGGTCACTTTAAATCTGATTTATGCAAAGTTAGCTTATGCCTACAAGTGACAATTTAGCTTATAGTTAGACAAAACATGGGACACAGAGTGGACATTAAAAATTACCCTGTAAGCTTCTTGATTGAATCTACTTCTTGATTACTTGGTGTGTGATAATTGGAAAAGCAGGGCAAGTACATACTCCCTAAGTGATGTTGGGGGAAGGACCTTGTACACAAAAAGCTACAAGACAGGTATTCTGGTTCCTTTCCCAATTCATTAAGCAATGCTGTGCTTTTTGGTGTGTCTGTTTTCTTGCTCTCTCATGTGTCAGTGTGGGGTTTTCCTATTCTTCAAGCTAAGACAAGAATGAGGGAATGCCAAGGAGCTTATTATTAAAATATTGCCTTTGATCAACTGAGAAAGTCACTGATATGTAGCTCTAAATGGTGCACCTACTTGAGTTGCCTGGATAACAAGAGGTCTAGTCCACTACAGAATCTGTTAAGACACTTATATATTCCACATGCTTTTAGCAATGTCGTCATAGATAGATATTTCATCTATCCAATTTGGCATCCTGCCTTTTGACCTGGCTGCTAACTGAGAGTTAGGTGATCAGCACAGTTTCCAGTCTCTTCTGTCACTGTGAAAACACACATAAGCTGCTTTACTGTAGAAAACAGTAAAACAGTTTTGTGCCTTGGAGGGACCCTTGATTCAAGAGATGCTAAGCTAAGTTTTAGTACCAGCTCTGCCACTGACTCACATATTGGCTGTAGGAACCTTCATTACTGTTGGATTATTTAAAATGTCCAGCCCACTCATTTAAAGCTTATCTGTTCTTATCATTCTTGTGATGTTTTGTAGAGTTAGTATTTATTTATTTTCAGTGCCAATCAAATCTTTTCAAATATATTCAGAATAATTCCCTGAACCAACATCTTAAAACATGTTCTTTAAATGGAGGTACCTGCAAACTCTGTTGATAGTCAGAATACTTAGCTGTCTCTCAGGCTAAACAAGTGTCAGTCTGTTGAGTTGAAGATCTCTTCCCCAGCTGAACTCTGCTCATGTGCCATGTCATCTGCAGCTTCACCTCAGTGGGAGGAGGATGAAGGCCTGGCATACAGCTGAATTGTGGGAGGAGGTTTCCTTCCTTCCTTCCTCCACACATGGTTGATGAATCTACTAACACTGCATGTTATGTGGACAAAAAGCTAAAAAAGACAAGACCAGAGGACTCAAGGAAACCAGAAGCAGTAACCAAGGTGAGCCTGCAGGGAGTTGGTCACCCAAGGACTGGAGGGTTCAAAGAGATTTGGAGAATTATTTAGGGCACAAAGATGACCAAAATGTACGTCTCCATTGGCATTTACATGACAGAAGCTATCTATGAAAGAAATGTCACTTAGAGGAACCCCTGGAACAGACTGTACAGATTGTCCACTGGTTCTAAGTATGTTTGGACTGGAAATTGAAGTTCTCTGATGATCGCAGCTATTGGTCTGGAGCACCTTCACAAATTATGAAATGAGGCAAAAAGCATGTCACTGTTTGACAGAGAAAAATTGTCATTATAAGAAACAGGATGTTATGAAGTGGTTTCCTTCAAAATGTGAGGCTCAGCATGTCCCCTCAATGTGATATTCTTAATATTTTTTCTCTAGCAAATTAAAGCATTACTTTTCTAAGGATCCCTATGCTGGGGTTCTTGTAGGTTTACTTTTGAGCATCTGTGTTTGGATAATTTAATCTCTGTTTTCATCTCTGTCACTGGACTTCTTCAAGGAAACCAAAATATTTTGTAGTAAGAAAAACAGTGCTATTAGGCACAGGCTGAAGACATAATGGGAATATCTCATGCAATGTAATCTCTTTTTAATTGGTTGCATCATTCAACTATTGCTAGTTAGAGAAGACACTAGAAACAAAATGTTTGGCCTCAGAAACACCAAAGTATGTTATAAAAATAAATATAGAAAATTAATAAAGCAGAGTAAAACTAATTGTATGGAAAATTTCAGCAATCAATCATCACACAACTGAGATGATTTCAAATGTATTACAGGTACACAGGAGCCTGAAATAGCATTTTTTGCTTTGGATGACATGAGGTGAATGTTGGTTGGTGTTCACTACCAACCATTGCTTCATTTGCCTCAGGAAAGGGAGGCCAACATGGCCCACGTGGCAGCATGGTATGCTCATTACCCTGAGCCCTGCCAGTGCCACAGGCAAGGCAGGTTTGTCTCAGACTGAGCTGGACTATCTCAGTGAGTCAAGGGTTGTACACACTACACCTCTATAGACCTGCTCAGCACACCAGCTACCTGCATGTGGCAAGGAGCTGGTCATGTGTGTGTGTGCTGAAAGCACTTAGCAGGCTCCATTTTAGATTGTATGAAGTTTTGGTGTGCATTTTCCATATAGATGTGGTTCACTTGTGAGGCTGAGCTAGGCACCTGTCTCGTAAGAGCAGAGTTTCTGGGAAAACTTTACATCCAAAGAAATTTTTTTATCAATTCACAGTACAGCTTAAACTAGGTCAGAAGTATGAAGGGGCTTCTGCTTATCTAAAGCAGTCAAATAAATTATAGTTGTTTGACCAATATAAAGAAATACAATAAGGAAACCTTTTTCTTGCACCTCTGATCCCTTTGTGAGAAGAGAATGGGGGTGCCAAGGAGCAGCAGGGCAGGTTCTCCCATGGGGAGGTGAGCTGGCAGTGGGGACTCCTCCCAGGACAGGCAGGGCTGTGCCTACGCCGGCTGGACCGCAGTGGGCGAGCGGGGCAGTGCAGGGACGGGAAGCAGCCTCAGCCAAGCACCGGCTGCCAGGTGAGCCTGAGTCGGAGGTCAGACCAGGAGGGCAGCGGGGCAGGGAGGTACGAGACCAAGGATGTCCCCACCCTCAACACAGCTTGGGTGAGGATCTAGGCTGAGCATCTTGGCTTCAGCACGGCTCCTCAGCAAAAGCAGGACAGGCCCCAGTTTCCCAACCTGAATCCAGATTACGGCTGAGCACTATTAGCCCAGACCTGGAGCACAGACATATGAACCCCGGGGCAGGGGAGGTGCAGGCAGGGCGCTGGCAGGTAGAACTTGCACAGCCTCATGTTGCTCTGGCACCTTGGGAGTGGGTGGTGAAGGTGGCTGGCACGGACTTGTCTCTGTTCAGACATGCGCCTAGTTTTTCATGCAAAGAAATCTGAAGTGCCTATTTATTTTCAGACATAATTCATGTCAGTAAGGCTATGGCTTTGTCTTTAATTTCGACAAGGTATGCAGCTGCAAGTGTTCAGGGTTTTCAGTACAGCTTACTTGTCAAATTAAAACAGTTCAAAAGCCAAAATATTTAGAAAAGGTTAAATTACCAATTTGCCTCTTCCTGATGTGTGAGGAGGACAGCAGTTAACCATATCTAGTATTTACATAGCACTATTCAGATAAATTATAAGGAGAGATATCGTTATTATTTATATAAGCCAGAGGAGGAAAACAGGTCTCAGCAAGGTCAAACAAGAGGTGATCCAGCATGTGTGAGGTCAGTCTTCCAAGAATTATTTGGCACATGAAAGCAAACTGTGGGGTTTTTTTTATTTTATTTTTCCCCAGAGATACTAAACATCCACAGATTGCTTTGAAATTACCAGGAACTCCAGCATTTCTGGAAATCGGTATTTGTCACCCATTTTTACTTCTAAATAGACAGGTTAATTTCTGGTGCAGCAGTTTGAGCCAAGCACCTTGCATACAGAGTATTCACACCCAGCTCTTATGGAGGCTTAGAAACTGGGATCCATGATTGAAAATCACATTTACATCCAGTTTTATTATAAAGCATCCAGTTATCTGGGTGTGACAGGATGAGAGCAGTAGCTTTGTTCCATTGCTCTGCTTGAATCTCCCAGTTTATACTAGTTGCCTTGCTGATGGTTTTTTTCTCATTTTCTGATTTTTCCAGCTCACAACTCCAAAAGAAAAGCTGTCTGTGGGGTCTCTACCATACAGCTTTGCTAAGGCAAAGCTTCTTAACCCTCTGACATGTCATGGTCCCTTGGCTCATTTCTTGCTAGTGAAAAAGGCACTCCACATTTGGGGCTGAGACTCTACACAAGTCCCAGAAAGAACCCTACGCACTTGGATTCCAAGAAGCTGAATTAAGCAAATTGCACCATTTCCCATCACTCAAGAGCACCCAGCTGTAACCAGCACCCCTCCAACCTAGTTCTAGGTGAGTCAAAATCCCAGAATATGAATTACCTAGTGGAATGAAGCAAAGAATTTCTTTCATACGTCATCAGCTGGGATCAGGGTCTGAAACTGCTTTGGAACAGCCTCCAGATGGACATTAGCGTGGAACTAGAGTGTTCCCAAATATCTGAGGAACCCCTCTGAGCCCTCAACTATGGCTACCCATTTCTAACTCAAATACTATGTTACTAATTCCCAAGATAGTTCTAAATTGGACCAAATAACTTATGCCAAATCTGATGTTCAGTGTTGCTTTTACTCACAGTAAGACTTAAGGCAGTAGCCCCTTAGCTCCTGTGCTACTTGCTGTCACTGTAGGGTCTTGTAAGGAAGGACATAGGCCTCTGTTGGTACAGCTCCAGAATAACGAGTGAATCGGGCTCACTTCTTTGGCTCGGTAGGGTATGCCTAAGATCCTTCCTTTCCTTCCCTGCTCCCCAGGATACTGACAAAATTTTGCAGAGCAGCCTGCATTAGTACTGTGTGAACTGAATCTGCTGCACAGCAGAGCACAGTGCAGCTCGCCAGTCTCTTCCAAATACCACAGTTGTCTTCACATTTTGAAAAGCAATTAAAATCAACAGCACATAACATATTACAGCTGTAGTAAACATTTCCCTTGGCCGTGGCAAACAGCCCTGGGAATTCTGAACTGCAAACAACAGCCCCTCCTCCTGTCTGCAATGGGAATGCACATTTAGGTTAAACACAGCAAAAGTGATTTTTCTCCCAATTTTTTTGTTTGTCCTTTGTAAGCCACCTGGAGAGCCACAACCTCCAGAGTACTGCATTTAGAAAAATTAAGTCCCCCTAAGGAAACTGGGGCTTATTATTCTGGAGTTTATGAAAAAGCATAGACTCTAGTAGAAACAAGAATTAATCATGGATTACTGAGAGGGATGCACACCCTGCACAGCATTCATTTCTCACTGGCTACAGGTTTATCTGGTTAATCCCACACACTGATATTTGTTAGCTAAATGAATACACCCACAGTCAGACAGAATGAATTTGCGGGGTTGTTAGTTGGCATAACTTCAGTGACTGTTAACAAGCCTTCATTCTTTATATACCAGTTGTCAGTCATAGCCTTGTATGTGATTTATAGGAGAGATAAGTGCTATCATCATCTTGCAAATAAGGAGATTAAAGAAAGAAGTGCAGGGCTCATCTGAGGCTACTGTGAAGCCACCAACTGAAAATCTGGCAGTTGTCTGATGGCATTCATCTTTTCTTGCTGGTCACAATTCCTGAGAGGTGTCTTAGTCCACAAAGAAATCCTCTATTTGAAAATAACTTTTCAAGAATGATGAGCTCTCACAGCTTCTGTTAAGTTTATACTGGATGTTGACACAGAAATATGTCGTGTCTCATGTTGTATTATCCCTTTGCTCTTTGATCAACTCCTTCTTCTTGTGGAGTTTGCAGTTAAGCATCTTGCAGGACATTCCCAATTTTAGTTGAATTTGTTGATTACTTGCTGGGGCATTGCAGGAATTAGACTGAAGAAGGGTGATTTGTTCGAGGAGGATAAGCACCACACCCAGCCGTTCTCTCACACACCTCAGAGCCAAAGTAAGCCTTACGGAGTGTGTAGGTGCTGAATTTCATCACCTGTGCTGTGGTCTGTTCTTGGGGCTGAACTGAGGCAAGGCTTGGATTTCAGATTTACAGGAATCTTGAGCTGCTGTTAGGATAGCCAAAAATCCAAACCAAGGCGATTTCTACAGCCTGCACAAACCCATCGATCTACTTAAAATGTTTCTGTCAGTGTAAATTTTTGAACGAGTTCGAGCAGGTTCTGTCGTTAAAACCTTTGAGTAAAATTTCAGAGACTCATAAGGACACAAAATACAGCTCAAAAAGAAAAGTCTCAGCCCTGTCACATTTTGAACACCTTACACATAAAGATAGCTGCTGTAGTGTCTTTGGCCGCAGCCGAGCCGCAGGCAGTGGGCAGCCCGCGGGCCAGCTCAGGCACCGGGCCGCTTGGTCCCGGTGGCGGTTGCCCGGCCGTGCCCCTGCGGTACCGGGATGCCCCGGGATGTCCGGGATGCCCGGGATGCCCGGGATGCCCCGCGCCCAGCCAGCGGGGCGGTGGCACCGGCCGGGGTCGCCCTCTGGCGGTCGCCGCCGCTTCGTCATGGCCGCGATCCCCCCGCCCTACCGCCATGATGTCCTGCTGTCTGCTGTCAGGAGGGTTTCGCACCCGAGTGTTTCCATCAGTCTTCCAGGTATATGTAATATACTTGCTGTTGGGCTCCCCAGATTGCTCTAGTCTTTATCTCTCCCGGGTCACCTGTACCAGACATCCGTCTGCATCACTCCCCTCTGTGGTTCCAAGAGTGCTGCTTGTGATGTTGCTCAGCAGTGGATTTATGAAACACTGAGGCCTGTTTACAGCAAAGTGTCTTGTGGGACCAGAGTTTAATATTTTAAGCCTGTTAGGAAATGGTAAATGGAATTACATTACTGCAGATGTGTGTGTGTGTGTGTTCTGCAGAGGGGAAGTTTGGAAAAGCCTTCAAAGCTCTTTAAGGCTTCAGAGGAAAAAAGCATGTCAATAGATAGAAACCAAGTGAGAAAACTGGAAAATATTGCTCTGAAGGTGGCAAGCCACTTTGATATCCTAGGATAGGCTCCCTTGGCTCTCTCAGGATCTGCAGACCTCTGCTGAGAGCTGTGTTTTATTTGTGCAGGCCCAGCTGACAGCCAGAGGGAGCATTCAGAACCTTGCTCGGGATGAAGAGGTGTTGCTCAACTCCTTAAGGAAGTACCAGCTCAGGTCAGCCCAGTCTGTGACAAGGCTCAGGCTGTAATGTAGGGAGTGTTGCTTATGAATGCGTGGAGGTCAGGGCCAACCACTGGGGAGGAGTGTGTTTCTGCTGCCCATGATGTACTTTTGGGGAGCCCAGGGTGGCAGCAACAATGTGAGGAACTCTGGAGACCATGTCACCCTGTTGTTGTAAGACCCACTAGCCTGACACTCACCTAGCAAGCCTAAAGCTACTTGGCTTGGTGAATTCCAGGGAACAATACTAGGACTAGCTTCTTAATGGAAAGTATATGTTTATGGCATTTAGCAGTTTCTCTTCTTTTTTTTTCTCTGAATCCCCTTATTATTTTATATGCAAATTTCACATCACTTGAATGTGTTTCCTTTCTAATCTGAAGAATCTCGGTTTACTTACTCTTCTCTATAAAGGTGATGTTCGATGTATTTAACTGTCCTTTTAACTTGTGAATAGCAATGATCAGCTCAGAGTCCATCATTTCATACATGAAGCTGGAATTTTCTTTCTTGACATTAATCTGCAATAAATGTTAGTCAGGCAAGTGAGAAGGAGCAGAAAAAAGCAACAAGAGCAACAAGAGTGGAAAAGTGTGGGATGCTGCCTCCTGGGGGCAGTGTGTGCTTGTGAAATTACCGTAACTTTGATCAGCTGTATTTCTCAAGCGCAATGTGGTGGTTGTTTCAAGAATTCCTCTCATACTGGAACTACCTCCCCATAGGATGTATGGGGATCCCCATAGGATCTCTTTACACCTCCTTTACTCATTAATGACAAGGTCATTACTTGAGTAATTAAGTAAATCATGCCCCTTCCTGCATCTCCAGTTCCCAGAGTTTTGTCTCTTTTTACTTAAACTACCTTTGGAATATAATTGTTTTTAATCAATATGTAGCCATATTGATTTTCCCCTTATTACCACCTCCTAATAGAGGGCATTTTTGGAGGGATCCTACAGAAGATACCTTTTGTGGAAGCTGGGGTTTCAGTAAAGATGCTGCTGCAAGCTGTTAAAGTCAGTTGACAGAGGTACTCCCACCTGAAGTGTGACAGAAGCAAGTGGCACCTTCAGCCTCGAAAACCCTAATTCATATTAGACTTCTGGGTGCTGAAAGATATGCTTTGGGGTCTTTGATTTCTCCTGTTACTGTGGATATACAATATATGCACTGTGTATATACAATATACACACAGTGTAGCATCATTATTGTCTGAAAAACACAAAAAATTAATAATTGAGATAGGTTAGGTTTTTTGTACTACATCCTCACGCTTAGAATGTTTTGCAGAGATGAACACAAAAGGAAGGAGTACCTCATAGCTAGCCTACCCTGATGTTAAATGTGCAGTAATTTTCAGGAAAAATGACTGAAGTGAATTATGATGGCATCATGGGGTATGTTTCCACATTTGTTCTTGTGTTTTCCCCACTCCTTTTTATATGTAATATTAAATAGATTTTTAAATAGATTTAAATAGTTTTAAGTAGATCCTTAGAAATTATATGTGAAAATATGTACTTGGTTATCATGTATAAATCAGATATTTTCCTCAAATATATTAATGGATATTTGTAAATTCTCCTCTAAATAGTTAAAAAATACCAAGTGATTATGATAACTTTGTAAGTGCCAGAAATCTCCTTAAGCCTACTAAACTGAATCTAAATGATGGGGTTTGATTTCTCCATTGAGGTAAACGACCCAGAAAATGGAGAGAGAAATTTCTTTTGGGTCCTTTCTTTAAATAGTTTTTTGCCTTGATTAGGAGTCTGCCTCTAATGATGTCCAGACATGACTTATTACAACTCTCTTCTTATCTCATTGTATTGCTGTACATCACTATGTATGTTGTACATCACTATTGCTGTACAACACTATGTGCAAATAAGAAGCCAAAGAGCTCTGTTTACCTCCAAGAAGGCACAATAACCATTCAGCGGAGGAAATTGTTTATAAGAAGGCAGAGTCACCTGCTTCAAGGACCTGTTGCGGGGTTAGACTTTGACAAGGGGACACTGACAAATGAGCACAAAGAGAGTTTTACAGGCACAGAGGACAACAAAAGCAGAAGTTGTGATGTCAAGAATAGCTCAGACACAAACACAGCTGAAGCTGATTGAAAGAAGCGTAGTTTTGCCATACGGGTAATTCATAACTCCTTAAAGTGGAAGTTTAAGTTAAGCTACTTAAACCAGGGAGTCAAAATGCTTGTTGTGGATGTGGCTTTAATCCTGGGGCAGCCTAGAGATCTTGACAGATGGAGGCTTTAACTGGGCGAGATCCGTGTGTTCAGTGACGCAGCCCACCCAGGGCTCACTGCCACGAGGTGTCTCCCACCGATGCTTTCTTGAGGATGTCTGAGTATCTCAAGTTCCTGCCTGGTGATCAAAATTCTTCCAGCACAGCACGCAGCTTGGCTGAGGCTCTCCTCTTTTTCTACTAGCTTTTTTTTTACTATAAAGGAAAAAAATTGAAGCCATTTGGTTTGGACTGTCTTTCATGGTTTTAGGTACTATGATCTCTTTTCACTGCCACTGTCTGTAAGTCTTGAGATCTTGCCATACTGATGCTTGTTCTATAAATTGTTAAATTGCATTGCACTGGATTGCTATTTCTCCTGCAGTGATCTCTTTTTTTCTTATGAGTCAGTAATAGCTGTAGTGCTCCAATAGTCATTGGAGCTATTTCTCTTCCTCACCTTTCACTCAGGTGTCCCACATCTGTTTCCACTGTAGGCAGCTAGCATATTTTTCACTGCTGCTTCTTAAATATCTACTCTTACAAAATTTCCAAAAAACAATACATATGGAGTAAGTATTCAGAAGTGCTTCACTTCCCTTTCAGTTCCACTGAGTGGACTTACATGAGGATGGGTCCCCACAAGCATCATTGCCGATGGGCGTGCCTGCTTCCAAGGTGGTGCTGAAAGCCACAGACAAGTTCTGAACGTCACTTGTCCTCTGCTCCTGTTCCTAAAACAGTTTCAGAAGCAAAAATAGTCTCAGGGGCAACACATATGGACAGGGTGGCGCATAAGCCCAGCATGGGTTGCCTGTTGTTGACTGTCAGCCTGTGCTGGTGTTTGGAGAAGTTATGCTGGAAACTTGAGTTGTGGATGTTGCTGTTGCTGGGCCTTGTGTTTGTACCAGCCTAAGGTCAGAGCAACCACGTGTTGTGTGTTTCAGAAAAGCATAATGCTAAGGTCGTGCAAAAATAGACTTGAAACAACCAGAAAACACTGGTGGTATGTCTCCTTTTCACTTTATAGAACATTTGCTATAGTACCTTTATAATTAAGGAAGTTTTACCTTGAGGAAGGTGTTGCAAACACAGGAGGCTAGATTCTAGCCTCCAGCATTCAGATAATTTCTGTGAGGTTTGGCCTGTTAGCAGGTGGAGAGAGACAAACAAATACAAATAAATTTAATGCACAAAGTGTGCATGGTGTCCATAAGGAGGCTGCATCTCTTAATCAGCTGTATGGTAATCATACCTCAACACTGTGTTTCTTATACAATCCAGATTGTCCTTTCACCTACCTTCATGCCTGTCTAGGAATGGAGACAGATGCCAAAGCTGAGACAGATGTTAGCTCTGTAGATTTTAGTTATAGGCAGCAGGTGTCATTTCCATGGGGAGCTTGCTCTTCCCTTAAGAATGACAGACGAATGTTACAGCTGCATGGGATCACAGAATGCATGTCCTCTTCCAAACTCACACAAAAGCAAAAGCTAAATGGAGTTTGGCTCTTAATTCTATTTACAGCATTTATATTCTCAAGTAAAAATGACACGCCCACTAGATTAACGTTTTTTGCTGTAGAGACCTTATTTTAAGTCAGTTCCTCCCAGTTGCCTCCAGATCCTTGGCCTTCACACATAATTTTTTTTTTGTGGCTTGGAATATGTATGTAAAAATGCCTTTCATCTTTGCTTGCACAGTTTATGGTATCTCTCTGCTTTTGTTCCCATTTATGGGACTGTAGTACATACATACACCTGGCCTATGCACCATCCAGTTGCATGAACACGTGCACACCTCAGCATGAGTCACCTTATCCACATCTTTGTGACCAGAAATGCAGTTCTACTTCATGCATTCTCACGCACTTCTGTGATTTGCAAGTATTCAAGAAACAAACAGCTGCGAGCTAGCATCTTATTCTGCTGCTGTGATGTATTTTTTTCACTGGTACTTCTCAAGTGTAACACAAGGTCATTAAACATAGAAATAATACCCTCATCTGCAGTATAGAAATCCCTTTAGATACTTGAGGCTTCTGAATGTGCAAATATTTGTGTTTCCGCACAGTCAGGTGTGTTTGCCTCCTGCCCTTCAAAGGCAGGAAGTCTGTGTCACTGCAGACTCACACTGCTGGATTCTTAATGGGGATCCCAACCCAAACTGACAGATGTTGGGTGTAATTCTTTTCACCTGTCAAGAGCCATCTTTTTTTCTTTTGCATTTTATTTTTATTAACAAAATACAAGGAACGAAGTACACTCAGATGGAAGCATAGACAGCAGTAATATTCACAGCCACTCCACAGAAAAGAGTTGCAGGAACATAAAAAATGTTTAGTGAGTTTTTAATTGTGAATGGCACTTCATGCTGAGTTATAATTTTGGGGAGATATCTAGTGACAGCTGCACATTTAATTCAGAGTGGCACTGCATTTTCTTCACCCGAAATCAACATCAACAGGAAAGCGTTTGTATCTGTTCACGTTGGAGGAGCGACCTGAGTTCTGCCTTTCCATAGCAGCTGCACTCTCATGAGGTCATGAGAGAGTCACTATCCCACTCTCTGCCCCATTTCTCTCATTGTAAAATATGATTTACTTCACTTATTCCCACAGGTTTTGTGGCTGTAATGGGGAGTGTAAATCATTTTACTTTTGCTCTGGCTGGGAAATCAGGCCTATCTTTCTCACTGTGTGTTCTCTGTGCATCACACACAGGCAGAACTGAAAGCTGGAGAACCTGGAGAGTCCAGCTACTGGGTGGAGCTTTTGCTGTGGTTCCCAAATACCTTCTTGCTACTCTTGTTGGCTCAGGCTGTATTTGTAAACACTCACAGTCCCTCTCCTTTGGATTGTTCCTTGGAGCCAGATTTTCTTTTGATGTGAAACAGGATGTGTGTGTTAATTAATTTATTTTACTCGGGATAGGAAATTGCTGCCAATGTTCTTTTAAGAGTCCTGTGAGCCATCTCTCCCCTTGCATAAACATTCAGGCAATTTTGGTTAAATTGGTTTATTTTTTTTAACAATGCATAAATGTTAATCTGGCTGTTTTACAGTGGAGAGGTTTTACAGGCTCCTTTAAAAATGTCAAGGTCATCTTTAAATACTTACTGTTAAACTGAGGAGGCAAAACACTGGACCAAGAGGATAGAGGGATGAAAAAATGAAAAATTTTTTAGTAGTATTTTCTGCTAACAGGTGTTATTTGAGAGTTTATTGCTGGTGAAAGTGATGGTGAAATACTCTGGAGACATTGCTTCTGCATCTAGTCCTTTGTACTTGTACTCTGGACATTGTTAGTGAAAATACACCCTTCCTGCCTTAGTCCTAAATTTGAAAGGACTTCTGCCTGGTGATGACAGGAAAGTGCAGGCTCTGTAAACGTTGACTTCCTGAGACTGCCAGGAGGGGCCACTCGTGCCAATTATGGCAGTGACGTTTGTGCTGTGGAAGTACACTGCTTCATGATTTATAAAGGACCAGGAGGCTTTCATGATTAAATGTTGCTTGTGAGGTCTCCCAGATTCAGAGTAATCTCTCGGGAGAAGAAGGATTGAGAATTCCAGTGCTGGATGATTCTGTCATTTTGCATATTTCAATAAAGCACTCTCACGTGGAACACAGAGTGCTCCTTGTCAAAACCAAAAACTTTCAAACTGCAAGTTTGAAAAAAATAATCAGCTATATGTAATGCTATTCAGTTATATTTAAGTTGTTTTTTTAAAAAAAAAAATTCTCTTTTTGTGATAACATTAAATAACTCATTTAGTTTGATGTTTAATTGGTAGGGTGCTATGATTTGAGAGATGATGCAGTTAAAACTGATCAGTTAAAACTGATCACATGCTACCAGCATTCACAGTATTTTACCAAAGAAGACCAAACAGATGCCTTGTTCTGAAAAAACTGCAGTTTGAGAGTGATCCTTCAAGATACTATATGACAGCAGATTCCCTTAGGAAATGACTTAGTCTCCTTGTAATCTCAAGTGTCTGCATACACTTCAGTGCAGGTTTGGTGTCTAGCACTCTTATTCTGGGACAATAATCCACAGCCATTTAAATCAAGGCCTAACAGAAAACTCAATGGAAAAAGTTTAATATTTCCTCAAGGACTGTGCCTTAAATTCAACTGAGATGACAAGAGGAAAGAATGGAAGATGTATAGTGTGAGATACATAAGTTTATCTTAATTTGAATTGAATTCAAGCAGAGCTAGTAATGGCTAAATGTTGTGATGACTTAAGAAAGTGGTGAGAGTTAAACTGGAGATTTTCCCAGGGATCTGTTCTCCATTTTAAAAAGCAAAGAGACGAAATTTATTGTAGCTGGCACTAAATGGAAGTCTTTTCTTTCAGCAGTACCAATAGATCACTATGACTGATCCACAGAACCCAAACTGCTCATTTCTCTCCCTTTTGGTTATCAGTGATCCACAGCAACAAGAGATTTACTTGTTCATATTCTTCTCAACACTCTGAAAAACAGCATTCAGCTCATGAGGACTGTCCATCATCTTTTTTTGCAGTATTAGCCTTTCCTTTGACAGAGACCTTATTTAAAAAAGAGGAAGACTCCATTCCAGGATGTGGCATTAGTTTTCATTATTCATTCAGTAATCAATACTATTCAGCATGGCATATGCATAATTCCACACAATATTTTAAGTTTGTGGAGATATCTGGGATATAGGGAGAAATCTGTGTTCATCCTTTACGTAACAGTCATTGAGTCATGCCATCTAGTTTAAACAAACAGTGTGAATCTTAAAATAGCCCCTGAACATTCCACTGTGATGGCCATATTCAAATGAATGTTCAAGATGTTTCCCCACTATCGTATACCCACACAGTAACCCTTCAGTGACAGCAGAGCTGTCTGGAGCTACTATTAAGCTACACTGGGCACTGGGCTCACAGATCTGTTCACTTGCTCTGGTGGCAGGAAAATCTGCTTCTTTGTTGTCCACCCACCAAGGGAGGCAATAGAAATGAAACATTTTGAGGCTAAGCTCATCTGGGGGTGATTTTAACATACCAGTTATTGTTACTAGATAATTAAAAAGGAACTCAAGGAACATGACCTTGTTGCCATATAAGTGGTGGGAAATCCTGCTCTTCACCTGATTAACAATTGACATTGACTGGTTTCAAGAAGGTAGAAGTGAAAACATGTAATTTTTAAACGAAGTATTATTAATACGGCTATAGAACTAGAGGAAATTCTTCTTTTTGTCTGACTTCCATAATCCTCACTGGTGTTTTCTATAGGATCTTATGAATACATTTAAAAGGATAGTTAAGATGTGATAAGAGCAAAACAAATATGTCATAAAACTGATAAGTCAAGAGAGCAGCTAGTAGACATTGCAGCTCAGCATTCAGAAATTGTTTGGAGACATCTTTTTGGCAAAGAAAGCTTCCAAGAGGAACCTAGAAAGGCTACTCTTTTGGAGCTCACTCAGTTTCTAACCTAGATCTCGGGCTAATATTGGAGGGACTTGGATTTTCATGAAACAAGAAACATAAAACCATGCTGATGCAGCCCCTTCTGAATGGCTCTATGGGTGAAGGACTCAGCTCTTCAAGACTATCCATGTGTTATCTTTCACCAGGCTTTGCCTATGTCATGTGTAGTTGTGCAGGAATCCAGAATAGCCTGTGAAATCAGTCAATAAACCTGGTATTGAGCCCTAATTAAGATAAGGGTCTAGAGAAAAGATTGTGTGGAGTGAGTTTATGGCAGTTGAATGAGCTGAATGTGTACCAAATGCTTCCCTTTCCTAGCTGGGGACCTAACCTGTTCTTCTGAAATCCAAAGTTGCAAGCACTTCAAACTGAGAGGAAAATACCTCATGTCTAGGTGACTTGGAAAAATCCCCGGGAAAGGCAAGTGTCCCCATGAATCACTAGGGGAGCTGGGGAACCAGGCAGGCCAGCAGGTACACAGAGCCTGTCCAGAGGAACCCAGGCAGTAAGAGCTTGCCAGACCATAGCTGCCCCCTCCTTTGGCTGAAGTCCCCTGGGGACAGAGATCCATAGCACTGAAGAGCAGAGATGTATAGAACAGGGCTTGCCACTTGGACATACTACCTACTGACCCTGTCTCATAACAGCAGAAAGCACTCAGAGACATTAAAATAGAACAAATTTGCAATGAGATCAGGTTATATGTTTTATGAGCCATATAATTAACATGCGACACTCAGTGCCATGGGATATTATTGACTTAAATAGCTTAGTAAGTATCAAAAAGGATTAGGCATTGACATGAAACAGAATAGCATGTGCACTGACACAAGCTAGGATCAAAATTACAGGGGCCACCAATCCTTGTGCTTCAGGGCATATTTTGATCATCAGCTTGGGGTCAGAAGGAAAGCCACTCTCTAATCAAGTAGCACAATATGCATGTGGGTCACAATTATATGGATCTCTTTATTGGCCTGTTTTGATTCCTATCCCTTTTTCTTCTGTCTTCCTTTCATCCCCTCCTCTTCCCCTTCCATCACATTTATCATTCCGAATAGGTCACTGCTGAAGACAAGACACTAAGCTAGATGGATGGCTGAATAGTCCCTACTAATAGGGTAATTTAATATTTGCTTCTCTCCAGAACTCTATCATTTATTTCAAATATAAATTTTATATTCATTCACTAAAAAGTTCCTCCATTATGAATCTTCTTTCTATGCTTTTTATTTTTATCAGCCTCACTTACTTACTTACTTTTATCAGCCTCTATCCTTAGAGGTACCAAATGAATGTCAGTTTGGGAGAAGGAAGAGAACAACCAGGGACATTAAATGAAACTGATATTCCTGGTAGATACTCAACAATGGCTTACGTAAAAAAAATTTTGAGAGATCCTATATAGCCAGCATGAATATTCTCACCTATGAGAATAAGGGGGTTTTCTTCTGTGTACATGACAGTGAATCTATGGACAGTCATGAAAAAATGGTGCTTGATTAAGGTAACTCTTTGCATTTTTCTTTGTAGAGTCAGAAGCAAAATAATAGTTAAGAATTTCAAAACTTTTCTTCACCTGACAAAAAGTTTCTAATTTTAATATGATGCAATATTTCACACAATTTTAGATGTTTGGATGTTTTGTTTTGCATTTTAATTTAATAGTAACAGGGCAGGTTGAACTTTATGCCCTATAAAGCCCTTGTGAGAGATAAGACCAACCAGGAGTTACTCATTCTAAAGAGACAGGCTGGAGAGCAGAGGCACAGAGATGAAAATTTACTGATTCTATGTGGGACCCCAAGTTAATAGCAGAAACCCAAACATTGTCTAATTTAAAAATGTGCCTAATCATTTTCTTTACTGCTTACTTCTTTTTTCCTTCTTGCCTTCACCCTCCCAGGCTGATTTCTGACTCCACCAATTCTTACCCTTCCCAAGTCCTTTAATTTTGCTAACACACTCTCTTCATATCTGGCACTAGCCAGCACTACTCCATTCAGCACACTGATACATGCTGCTGCTGGTCTTATTCAACCTTGTTGGAAAGATGATATCATGCACCCTTCCCATTTTCCACAGTTGGTCAAATTCCAGTTAGTTTCTGTGAGCGAATTTTGTAGTCCTTCACTCTGCGTCCCTAAAGACTGACACTTTTGTGTTACTGCCTTCCCACAGACATTCTTCAACATACCAAAACTGACCTTAGGCTTCATGGACAGATGGGGCCTGATTCGAAGTCCATTAACATCAGAGGAAATGTCCATTTATGCCTATAGGCTTTGCATTAAATCCCTTGCATTTTACTTACTTTCTTTACTGCCTCTTACTCAGCTCCAGTTATTAAAATCAGATTAATACCTCAGAGATCCCTGACAGTTCAGTGTACTGTGTAAGCCAAACTGTGCTGCTTCAAAAGACAGAGACCAAAACTGCTACTCTGCTAATGTGAACTCTGCAGCTGGCTAATAATAAAAGCAAGGCATTACTTCCAGACTTCAATCCTGCACAACTGAGGTTAGGATTGCGCTTACTGTTCATTTGCTGAATCTCCCATTACCAGTGCACAGGCTGTCAAAACCATTTCTTACTGTTCAGATATTTTCTGATCCCTACAACATTATTCTGACCAGACAGAGTTCAGATTCACCTCTGTTTGCAGTTTTACTCTCAGTACAAGTAGGCTGCTATGTCAGCCAGAACATCAATATTTCTTTCTGTTGACATAATACTCTTATCCATATTGCCACCCCTCCTCCTGCTTCATTTTGTCTACATTCCTTTTCAAAACTCTACTCCCATAATTTAGTCTCCCACTCAGTACTTGGTTTAATCAAGTCTGTCACTCAATTTATATCCCACTTCTCGCTTAACTCAAGTTTCTCGGTTAGCAATCTGTTTCTGTAGCACTTGCTATGCATAACACATGGTTAGCTTTTCTTTACACACTTGCTCCTCTGCTCCCTTTCTGATTTTCAGACCTCACTTTTCCTTGTAACACTTGAAGATGAGAAACTTCCTCTCCTGTCTCCCTCTTTCCATGTTCCTCATGTATTTTTATGAGACCACTGCAATCAGAACTTCTCAAATACTATAAGGAGCTTTGTGCAGGGCACAGAACAACTCCTTGAGTCCAGTTAAAACAGTTTCAACTGCAGAATCTCTCAGTTTAATACACAGCTTTGGATAAACCTCTCCTATTGCTGTATTTCTGTCATGGGTCATACCAATTTCCTCTGCATAAAAGTCAGATTCTCTCCCTCTGGCTGCTCATTCAGCACAGCATGCTAAAATTTAGTCTTAAACATCCACTCTCAGTTTTTGTTGTGGAATGAAGTCCTGTTCCAGTTGCTCTGTACATTTTAATATTGGGGACTGGGTTGCATGTATCCTGATGACATTGTGCTGTGGTTGTGCTAGGCAAACTTAACTGATCACCTTTCCTGCACAAAGGACGTCTAATGTCATTTTGGATGGTGGAAATGCACTGCAGGTTGTGTATCAGATACATTGTCCACCTTTGCATATATAATATTCCGCTTGAGTTTCACATTATCCTCCGGTAAGGACCATGGGTTGTCAACTGCTTTACTCCTTGGTGGCAACTGTTCTGTTAAAGAAACTGGGGGACCACAAAATGAGGCTGTTGGAGCAGTTTTAGCTTGGTAGGAGGCTGATCGACTGATACCTGTTGGATAGATCATTTGTTGGTTCTCTGAATTATTCTGCTGTGTCAGCAGGTTTCCAGGTTTAAATGCTGGCATTGGTGTAAGACGCAGAATGCTGTTGTTTCATAATCACCTTCTAGAGGTATTGCTTTGTTGTAATGCTACTGTTATGTTGTCCTACTTTTGCTATCTACTTTCTGCATAGGCTGAGGGAATTTTTGCCCACTGCATCACTTTGGTGTAGACTTTGCAGAATTGGGCTGGCTGCACTTAACCTGGAGACAGGGAGTATGGGGGGATATGCAGGTGGCTGCTGTCACTGCTTTTCATATGATTGAATAACATGTCGCTTTCATAGTCCAGACACAGTGCAGGAATATATGGCACTCATACAGTACTCTTAATTTTCAGATCAGTTTAATGCTACTCCTGGCTTATGGTACACTCATCTGTCTCTCCGAGTGTTCTTAACACAGCTTTCACTCCCAGTCACGCAGGAGAGGCCAGTGCAGCCCTTCTCTCTCTGGCTGGATCAGTGACTGCCCTATATAAATCTGCATATTAAGCAGATTTGGCAATTGTTCAGACAGAGGCAGACTTACTTAAGTAAAAGGTGAAAACAAACTTGTTTATAAAAGCACTGCAGCAGCCCTCTCAGATGTTATGCTAGTAGACACGGCACAGAGGCCGGTTTGTTTTCTTTTGTAGTTGGAGACTGATTATTTCTGTTTGTCTTCTGCGTCCAAGTCTCATCACCATAAACCACGAGCGTGTGCGAATGCCGGGTCTCACTCTTTTTTAACAGTTGCAAGACATTCCGCGTGTTACCGCTTTACCTCTGCACCAGATGGTTCATTTCCTCAGGGACTCCCACACGCGTCCCCAAGGTCGGGCAGCCCGACAGCACTCGGGAGCGCCGGGCCCAACTTTGAGGTGGATCCGGAGCAGGGCTTGAGGCCCCGCTTGCAGACCGGGTCCCTGCACTTGGCGCCGGGCTCGGACTGCGGTTGCTCCCTCCCGACTCACGGAGCGGCCGGGGCGAGCCGGACGGCTGCTGCTTGCGGGGGCCGCGGCTCGCAGGGGCCGGGTGGCCCAGTGTTCGCCCCGCTGACGTGCGCCCGGGGGAGGGCGGCGGCGGCAGCTCCCGCTTCCCTCCCCTCCCGCTACACGCAGGAAGCTTATCCGGCCGCGGCTGGCGCGGCGCCCCCCGTGGG
>VYXB01002818.1:529466-554685 GCA_013397135.1 Pachyramphus minor
GGCGCTGCCGGGAGCCCTGTGCCTGCCACCCGGCTCTCTCGGGAGCCGGAGGAGGATTATCTGTCGCGCTTGTAATCCTGCTCTCTAACCCCCCGTCCACCCCAGCGGCACCGCCGCCGGAGGGAAAGGTGTTCCTGCCCCCTGGGTCGCCCCGCCGCAGCGGGTGTCCCCGTAGCCTGCTTCTTGCTGCGAGCTCCTGTTGCACCCCGAGATTTCCTCTCTTCCCTCTTTGCCTTCCTCAGGACCTGGCTGCCCCGTTCCGCTACCCGAACCGTCCCCCAGCTACACGTTGCCATTCCTTGCAACTGTTTCTGCGCTGGGACGCGACACTGTTACAGCCACTCTGCGATGCTTCAGTCCCCACTTCCTTGTCTCTGTGAAAGGACCAGGTGCTGCTGCACCACGCTTCTCCCTCCCTCCCTCGCTCCTTCCCTCCCTCGCTCCGCACTTGTCTTCGCATTGGCAGACCTGCAGCTGCACTGTAGGACAGGGCTTTGCAGGGGACCCCGTTGGGCAGGAGAGCAGCGTAGCAAGGGCCAGAGTAGGATTATGGGGACAGTGCTTTAGTGGGTGCTGCTGCTCTCTCCCTCCCTTCCTGCACCAACTGCCTGGCTCTGCTGCATCTCTTCTCTCCAGCCCGGTGTCCCCGTCCCTCCCAACACTGCTGCAGCTGTGTGTCACCAAGCCCGGGCTCCAGTGCTGGTGCTCACCTTGATGCTTATTGGTTTGTACGTGGAGGTTGAAGAAGGGGATAAAAAGGCAGGACTCTGCAGTATTGGCTCTCAGTATTTTAGGCTCCCTGTATAGTGCTAACTATATGTGGGGCCCTTGTGCAGCTTCTGTCCCCCTTTCTTATACTTCAAATGTGTACATTTGTCCCTAGACATGCATTTGCAGTCCTGATCTGAAGGACTTGGAATTTTCTGCTAGTTTTCTCATATTTTTCCTTTCCCCCTTTTTAGGTCTTTCTGTAGAGCAAACTGTTTTTTTCCCACCCTGTTTTGTTGTTTTTAAAAAATAAGGTGCTGCTCATTGTGAAGTCCTGTAGTCTTAGAGTCCCTATATTTTCACCTTGGTGTCTGTCGTATTCTCTCTTTTTTCCTCACAGAAATTCTTCTTCCCTCTCTCTCAGACCCCTCCTCCAAGACGAATTCTCTTTGGAATAGTTGTAATAATATCAATAGTTTCAGCTTGAGAAAATGTACAAAACCTCATAGCTTCCTACTCACTTCATTAATAGGTACATACTTATCCCCGTTTTGCAGGTGGGTTGAGGGATATAAAAGAATTGATAACTTCTGCAAAGTGGTGCAGTGATTTTGTGACCGAGCTGGCACTTGAACATGGGAGAAATTAGTCCGATGTGATGCAACTGCTAAGGATACTGTCTTTTGGAGATGAACTTATTGACCAGTGTTCACAGCACTGTTCTGGGCTGTTTGTCTCCTGTTTATCAATCCCTTCATGACCTGTGTCTGTGCCTTTATCGTCTCTCTCTCCCTGCACAGTGTGCTCTTCTTACTACACTGTCTCTGAGGGGGCTTGTCAGGAGGCTTGAGTACCATCTAGACCAAGTTTATTTGCTGATCAGATAGCATGCACTGTTCATCAGATTCTCATGTGTTGTTTCACTCTTCTGCATGTTTTCTGATCTATCCTTAATCTGATCCACTCCGGGGGCAGGAATTGTTGCTACTATATTCACATTTTCAGTTTCATAGCACCTGCCCTCTTTATTTTTCTTCCAGGGGAGCCTTCTCTGTGGTCCGCAGATGTGTAAAGAAAAATTCTTCACAGGAATATGCTGCAAAAATCATCAACACCAAAAAATTGTCAGCAAGAGGTTAGTGTCTTGTTCTACCTTTCTTCCCTACATTAACAGAAAATAATTCTGTGGAGTTGAGGCTGTAATAAGTTTAAACGATCTGTAGTTGCTTGTTTCAGTCATTATTTGAGCATTGCAAAATAATTGAGTCGCGTGGCAAAGAGGGGACTGAAAGAAGATAGTGTAGGATGATAGAAAATTCCTATGTCTACAAATGGATACTCTGTAAAGTGAGGTTGTCTTTTTTCTTCTTGGGATCTTTCTTCTTCAAGCTGAGCTAGAGGTAGATTTACCTATATGTATGTGTGTACCAATCACTCATAATAAACAGAAGTGTTGCAGACTGATTTTGCTGGATGTCTTTTCTACTGAGGAGAACTGTCTTACCAGAACAGATGTGATTAGTTTTGTTTGAAGGATAAGTGCTGTCTATTGGCTTTGCTCCTTTCGTATTGTAGTTAAAGGTGATGTGTTTGGAAACCAGCAAGCCTGCCTTCAAAGGCAGAAAGAGGTTGGGTGGAGAAATCTTATGAGTTTGATTTCTCAGCATATTAGAACAAGTTTTGGGATTTTTTTTGTGCTTTCATTGGTCCTGGAGACTTACAAAACCTGAAACCAGATTGTAGCCTTATGAAAACAGAAGAAAACCTTAACTCTTCCCCCAAGCTGTTAGTCTTCTGTTTTCCAAGGACATATGTATGCACAAAGACCTTGTAGTAGGAAGAGAATGTGTATCTTCTAGTGTGTAAGGAATCACTATAGGGATTAAAGTTTCCTTGCTGGTGGGGTGGATGAGGGGGAGAATGAGAGAAACTGAACTGCAATAAAAGATGCTTAAAGCAGGGAGTGCAACAAGTTGACATGCCAGAGGCAACTGTTTCTAGAAGACGTGAACAAAAAAAGTTGTTAGTCTTTAGAGGTCTTTCATGTTTGACAAAACTAATGTATTAAGCCCTTGACTATCTTCTAGTTGAGTAGAGGGCTTAGTAGGGGGTGTTCACAGAGAAATGAAAAAGGAAAAACAAGAGGAGAAAGCAAATGATCTTGATAAATGATTTAGAAGTGAATAATGTTTTGCCTAATCCTTATAAAAAAGAAAAACAGAATACGTATTCTCCTTTTTGCCAGAATATGAAATGCGATGATAAGAGCAAAAGACAGCTTGAAGAATAGTGAAAAATTTCCATTTCCTGTAGCATGCATAGGGAAGTAGTGTCAGTGGCAGAGTGCTGTGAAGAGTGATTTTTTTTTTTTTTTNGTAAGCATATTTGCTAATGTTTTGGTATTTAGCTTGAGTTGAGGTCATGTTGGAGACCAAGCAGTAGAGCCCTAGATTGTTAAGAAGGTGGCTGCAGATCTTGTGAGAATTAGTGTCCACTCCATGGTCATGTGACAGTGCCTGCTGATGTAGGTGGGATATCCAATCTCTTGAGTTCAAAATTAGTTCAACTTAATATGGGAGAGGTTTGAAGAGTGGATTTGCTTTGCTGATGGCCATTAATGCCATGTTTGCTCCGCAGACTTCCCTGTGGTGAGGACTAAACCTCAGGAGAGCTGTGTTCTCAGATGCTAGTTAGTGGACACCAGACTGCTTAGAGAAGGGAGAGGGCAGATTGATAAAATGATTGCAAAGGATAAATCATTTTCTTGTAAAGGAAATGGTATTGGCGTTAATGCTGGAAATAAGAAAAATGGGGAAAATTGCAGGGTGAATATAGTGAAACAAAATTCAGAAACATGTTAGCTGAAGTCCAAAACTCGCAGAAAAGCTGAGTGAATCCGTTTTTGTTTGGTCATCTAATGAGTTACACCGAAGTATATAAATTGTGATTGCTTTTCATAGTAAGGTGATGACAGTTTAATGGCCCAACAAGTAGGAAAAGTAAGTATGGGTGAATATGGCCATGTTTTGATCTATACTTACTATTTAGATTTCATACCTTCTTATACATAAAATACATTGAGGCTGCTAGCCTAGTCCTTAACTTAAGGCTACTTAACTTGAGGCAGCTGACAGTGATATACTTCAAAAGGTATTGGTTAGATAGAGGCAAGGATGAGGAGAACCAAGAAAGAAAACAGATGTTCTACAAGTACAGAAGAGAGTCAGAAACAAGGGACTGATCAGGTTGCACTGAAGTCTTAACTGAGGGCTAAAGAATCTGTGAAAAGTGGGAGGTGACTTAAACTGAATATGTAGGTTCCTCAGTTATTCCAGCTGTGTTTGCTGATAGCTGATAGTACAAAAAGGGACTAAATATTTTGATAGGAAGTTAGTGAATAGGTCTTGGAATAGGTCTTTAAAGCACTGAAGGATAATCAGTGATTAGGGAGAATTCAATTCAGCAACCTGAAAATTAAAATCTTGGGAAAACGCATTTTAGAAAGCTGTCTCCCTCAGGAGGAGCATTATGGTGGTAATTCTGCAGTATCGTGCATACATGGTTGCCTGATGTGTCCTTTCCTCCTGTGGCACTTCTCCTCAGGTTGTCCATGTCTCTGCCTGTCAATATCTATGCACGGGGCTTTCCTATGCACCAGATGCTCTCTGTTGTGCAGGTTAACCCACCCTCCTGACCTGCTGCCCGTGTTGTTGGTTTTCTTCTAGGCATGGTCACAGAGCCAGAATATTCCCTCATGTTGGGGCAGCCTGCCCCTTTCCAACTTAATCATAGCCACATTTAACATTTTTTACTGCCTCTAGCAGAGTTGGAGACTGTGTGGATACCTAATGTAGCAACTGCTAGTTCAAGGGCCAGGATCTTGCTTCTGGTGCAACATATCTATAGCCCATGGCTGCTTCACAGAAGTTTTGCCTGCTGTAGTGCTTTTCTTGATTATGTACAAGGGAATAGGAACAGGGCCCTGCTCTCCTTTTGCAGTACTTCTTGTTACTTTTGTTTTTCAAGACTCTTGATGAAAAAATACTAGATAGTTCACTGGGAAGTGCTGAAAAGCTTACTGTACTTATCTGAAAAGGAGGGAGAGGAGTGCTTCAGGGTGAATTGTATGCAGTTAAAGGATAAGGACTTGAAGAGGTATGGTGTTTTACAGGGCTTCTCTGTGAAAGCTAGGAGGATGGATGTGGTGCTAACAACACCACATGTTGTGAAGGGTGGTGCTAACAACTTCAGTCTAGTAAACTTCACCCTTCATAAAATAGTAAGTCAGATGTTGAGAAGAGAGTCTCTGTTTCTGTATTGTCTATGACTTTTGGATGCCTGCTCTCTCTCCTTTTTTAATTTTGTCAGTAAGAGCTTGTCTAGATTAAAATTCATATTTTGGCTTTAATGAGGTATTTGCTATTATTCATATTGTGTTGATGCTTAAGACTGCCCAGTGAGGAGCATGCCAAGAAACTTAATGTTAAACAGGGGCCAAATGCTTGAGGAAAGGGAGAGGAAACAGACTTCACCTTAGTCAGCATTCAGCTGACATATAAGAGCAGTGGTTATTACACATGGGGGAAATACAATGCTTCAGTCATCTGAAATTCCTATGGGATTGAATGCACAGGCTTTTACCAGAGCTACGGGTAGTGGCAAGTAATAACTGTAATTTTTTGAAAGTTGTCGTATGGGTTTCAGCAAAATACTTTTTGATCATGAAAATTCATAGCAAGTAGTGTTACACTTCCTAGGCAGCAATGAAGTTCAAATAAAGTAAAATTACATACAGTGATCAAAACAATCAAGAGAAAAGCAGTAGCTTTAGTAGCAGTAGGGAAATATTCCTGATTTGACTCTCCAACATATACTTCAAGAGAGAGTCTGGCATTGGAAAGAGGTAGGCAGAGCTTTACCATTTGATAATTTTTAGGATATTGCTTATACCAAATAGCAATTATTGGTCCTGACACCATGTGTAGTATTTCTGGCCCTTTATTTTAGGTGCAGAAGGACAAATCTCTGTGCTTTACATCTCTTGTTAAATTTAATTTGCTGATGAAAATCTGTATCTTAAACTCTTGCAAGTGACATCTCTTGATGAAAAAAACAAAAACAGCTGCCTTGTAAGTTAGCCCACCTCACTGTGTTCTCCTTATTGTGGCTTTGCTCTTTGCCTGCAAAATAGAGGTGGCTTTTATCACTGTTTTTCATCTTTCCAAATTTGTAAACCAGATAAAAATTTACAGTCTACCCAGTTATTTTGTTCTTGTGCCCGGAGATTATGTGGATTGTGGGACGAGCAGGGAATTACTTCTGTGTATCAAACCTCGACAGGAAAAAAACACTCTTCAAACTCTGTGCTTTTTTTTTCACACACCTCTTATTGCCCTGACTTTCATAGTGGTTGCTGATTTGGGCTTTACAATATGTTTTGTTGGAGGTGTCAGCAGTAGTTTCCCTGAACAGCAAAATGTTGAGCTTGAATGCTGAAGAGGACGTTTAGCAGCATCAGTCCCTAACATCTGCCTTGATCTGCTCTGTACGCGTTTTTAGCTGCTGCTTGAGTTAGGACTCTCTTGGACTGCTCTTGTGGCTGCCAAGTTCTGAGTCCCGTGGGCTACCGCGCACCTCTGGAATTGGCTGCATGCAGCGGTGGTGCACTGCAGCGAGGCAACTCTGTGCAGGAGCGGGGAAGCCCAGCAGCCCTGTCACAGATGGCTAAAGAGCAAATCCAAATGTGTGTAGAAATGTCCTATAATAGCTGTCCTCTAGTGTGTGCCTGTGTTTGCAGGTTGAGGACAAATGTCCTTTCTTGCAAAGGATGGCAAATCAAACCATGTCTGCTCAGCCGTATTTGCTGAGCAACCAAATCAAGTCTGGTTATTTGATGTGTGAGAGGAGCTGACCTTCCTGCAGGGTCTTAGGCTAAAAGAAGAGCTTCCCTGCACCCCAGTTCCACTCCCTGTCTCCCTGTTTGCTGTCTGCAGGAGTCTGAGAGGTGCTGTGATTAGGGAGCAGATATAGGAGACCAGCTACAGTGGGCTCGGGATTTTCTGAAGATATTTGCACATATTGGAGGGATGTAGGGAGCAGGGCACAGAGTGCTGCACCCCCTCAGAGCAGTGTGTGAGGGTGGGGACTGCCTGGTGTAGGAACTGTAAGGGGCTGGGAGGGACAGGGGCTGTAGGGGGTGAATCGGTGGCGTAGGTGCGTGGATAGCAAGTGGCTGAACTCTTTGCTCTGTGCACCACAGCACACATGTGTGGCAGGGGCTGGTGGCAGAGCTGCTCTGCTGATGTCAGAAACAGCAGCCTGCGTCCCCCTCATCTTGTACCTGCCTCTACCTGCAGCCCCCAGGGGAAGAGTGTATGTGTGTGTGTGTGTATATATATATATATATATATATGTATATATATATCAGAATATCGTAATGCTCTGCTCATTTGCAAGTCTACCTCCGTTTTACTGACTGCTTTGCTTTTTATCAGAAAAGGCAGAGTCATTTGAATGTGCTCCACCTCACCTGATTGTCTTATATTTCTGTGATCTTATCAGACTGGGAGAGTCTTTTCCATGGATCTTTGTAATGGTAGTACACTGCATTTATACAGCACCTTCTAGGCCGAGATCAAATTACTTTACAAGTATTAAATTAACCTCATAGCAGNTATATATATATCTATCTATCTCACTAGGGGAAATTCCACTGGAAGAGGTGTTAGGAGAAGAGGAGAGCTCCTTGGAGGAGAGGTTGGAGCTGGGAGCGTAGTGGGGGGGTTGCTGAGGATCAGCCTGGCTTTTTGCCTGCCCCAACACATCAGTACAGGCAGAGAGGTGCCCTGGCATGAGAGCCAGCAGAGATTGGCGGCGCAGTGAGTGGTGGAAGCCTTGCTTTACTGTGGCTTGTTATGGTCAGAAGCTGACTCCTTCCCACTGTGGATGGCTGGGGTTACCCCAGGTTGCCTCTCATTTTACGCTGTATATTTTATAAAGGAGCTGGAACAGAGCAGACAGGATTTCAGCTTGTGTCTGTCTTTTCAGTGGTCACATTGAGTATTAAATTTCCGGCATTAACAATGGAGGGGGGGGAAGTGGGCACACAGATTGGGCAGGAGTTTCTTCTGCCTCTGCACGAGGTTGGAGAAAGGGGCTTGATGAGAGAGTCGGGTTTCTTGTTTTCCCAATATAACCTGGATTTGTATATGGCAGAAGTAGGATTAGACTAACTTCTGCACATGTCTCAAAGTCCTTGGCTCTAGAGCATTTACTCTGGTCAGCAAGCCACAGTTGAAATATTTGCAGGTGTCCCTCCAGTGAAGAGCAGTATGTTGAGAACCCTATAGATAGTTGGGAAGCTACTTGAATTTCTTGTAAGAAGGATCCAGTGCAAAAAATATTTACCTTTTTTTTGTTGGTTTTGGTGTGCAATGTGGAGATTTCACTGTCTCCAAATTTAATCCTTCTCCAGAACTGTACCAAAAACATCACTAGCAGAGGAGGAGTCATCCATGGACCATAAAGAAATTTCTAAAGAGTGCTCCCCTCCCAACAGCGAGTTAGCACCACTGTTTCACTGTTTTAAGAGAGGACTATGAGAATATTTTTGTTTCCTTCCATGCCCTGGAATTATTCTAGCTTTTTTGGCTCTGCAAAGTGGGTGAAGAAAGTTTTTAAAAGGGAAGCATGCTAATAAACGAATTTCTCTCCACTGTCCTGTCAATGAGCACTATTGATTTGCTTCAAAACCCTGACAACCAGGGCATCAACCCCCTTTTCGTTAATTCTGACCTGTCACCTGTTTTGGTATTTCAGGGGTTTCTTTTTGTTTCCTCTGTTCTTGAAATCTGGTTTTCACCAAGATACCAGACTTTACAGAAAAAAAAAAGTTCATTTGCCAGTATTTGACTATAGAGTGAGCTATTGCTGTTGGCTTGGCTGGGGAAAGAGGGCAATATTTGCTGGCACCAGGATCACCAGCACAGGAAAGAGGCCTTGAATGTTATTAAAAAAAAAAAAAAATTGAGTATCTGACATCATTGTGTGTTTGCCTGCAACAGAAGTGATGTCAATGTTCAGAGTAGTCATCCTGGGAAAAGCAGAGGTGCATTGGTTTCTGATGGGCAAGCGTGTCCTTAACATTTTGAGGTGCTTACTAGATATTTTGTTTTAGTCTGTGGAGGGAATGATATCCTATAACTTCAACTACTGTAGTTTCTGCTGGTCCTTATGACAATAAGCTTAATGCTTCAAAAATTGGGGTCCTATGAGTTAGGCTGTCATCATGTTCCTTCTTAAATTTGCTGTCTATTTAAATATTGCTTCATACATCTGTAATGTCTCTCCAAGCATTCTGCTATTGCTGCCTGCATGATTTTTTGAGAACAGCAGCAGAACACTGCTGAAGAAATGGGCTGGGAGTATCTTAGAAATAAGTTTTCTGAACACTGAGGGTAGCCAAAGATAAGTGGAGCATGGATGTGGCTTTCCAGGGAAACTGAGTCTATAGTTCTTAGATTTTGATTCCTCATAGCTTTTTTCACCTTTTACTATCCATCTGTCTTTCTTTCTGTTTTAATTTTGAGTTTGTTTTGATTGTTCATTTTACTCTCATGGATCGGTTACTTTAACCCATAATTGTATTAATCTATAATGGTTTGATTGAAAATAGCCCTTTAGTAATGCTGCTTTACCCTCCTCCCAGAGGATTATTGCAGAATAATCTTCCCCGAGAATATTGCAGAATTCGTGTTGCTCCCACAAGTTAGATGAGCAGACTGGGAAGTGTGGTGGTTGGTGCAAGTGGCTGATTACTGATGTCTGAGACTAATTCACAGATATAAGGAGAGCTGGTTAATGTTGTATCTTGCCTTTTTATGATGGGGTCAGGAAAGGAGGAGATAACTGTTGCTTTACTACTGGTATTGGGATCTGTTTCGCTCTGCTCCTGGCAGAGTCAGAGGGAGAATTCCCCGTCTCTGAGATGTGAGTTGAGTAAATGCGATGACCTTTCAGAGAATGTGTGTGCGCGTATAACTTTCGTGTTAAGTTTCTGAGAGCATGAGTTACATATCTCTCCAAAGCAGTGACCCGCTGTCCTGCTGCTTCAGTCCAAAGTTCCCATCTTGAGATAACTGTTGTCCAAGCATCCTCAGCCCCGAGTTGTCTTAACTTCCCTATGCCTGGAGTGTGTTTAGCAGTGACACTGGGACAAGTCCAGGTTAGTGTTGTGCTTCGGAGAAGGTTGCTAGCTAATATTCTCTCTTTGCTGAGAGACATGGCTGATTTTGCTGCTAAACACAAGACCCTTCTTCTCCAGGGCAGCAAAGGTAACAACTCTTTTTACAGTGCTATTGTTAGCGTGATTCTGTCAGAGTCCCAAAAATTGAGCTGAGAGCTGTTGCGGAGAAAAGAGTAGGCATTGTGGGACTGAAGACACAGTTAATTTTAAAGAAAAACAAACCCTATGTAAGCATATCTCTAAGGAAGGAAGGTGCTTGCAAAAATGAACGTGGGAGTGGGCATAGCTCGTTTTAGGCCTATGAGCCAAAGGCTAACGGCAGAGCATGCAGGGAGCAGCAGCCTGCCTGCTGTGGCAGAGCTGCTGGGTTATCTCTGAGGGCTGTTGCCATGATGACAGTGGCAAACAGGGACTGAAAAATTTACCAGATGCGTGTGAGCCAAAGGATTAAACTTTCTCATAGAAGGGAAGGGAGGGGAGGAGGGTGGGTGATGATGTGTTAACGAAGGACAGCATCCTAGTGAGAAATACCAGGCTTGCTCTCCTATAGCCACTGGGATGGCAGGGGGGAATGTGGACTGGCATTCCTCCTCCAGTCTAAACTCTGGGCAGCACTGCTCTGACAGATTTCCTCTTTGAGGAGAGGGTGAACGCACCCTGCTTTCAATAGATAAATTATCAGGATTTGCATTGCTTTGGCAGGTGAAACATAAGAAGTGGGAAAAGCTGGTCTCTCTTTTTTTTTCCCTACACCCACAAATAATTCTAGTTCTTTACCTTGTGCTTACAGCTTTTTCACACTAGAGTTTGTGCAAATAATCAAGTTTCAGTGTTGCCTGCAGGTTGCAGACTATCGAACATGATGTTAACCAGCCTGCATGAGTGTCATTAGTAACTCAACGCTGTCATCATTGAAAATGTCTGAAACAAAACCATGTCAGCACTATTAGGATTAGTAGTGATTTTGACCCTGTATACTGCCTTTGTCCCTGCTGAGTGGAGCAATGTCCCCACATATCAGAGCTGATAGGGTGGTGGGCAGGCAGTACATGGAGAGGCTAAAGTTGGGTAGTTTTCCCTCCACTGGGGTCTGAGGGAAGTCCTGTTACTACCCTGTGCTGCAGCCTCCTTTGTGGAAGTTGACTGGTCCTAAAACAGTTAGTAATTTGCAGTTGGCTGTGGAGCAAGGAGCTAGTGAAGGAGTGTCTGCACTCAGTGCCCAGAATCTCAGAGCTTCCTAGCAAAAGGTGATATCTCTTGGGTTGTTTGCGGTACTGCAAATTATCATGGTACCTTTTTGCAGGCAGCTTCAGGAAAGGCTTTCCTGGTTGTGCCTGGGAAACCTCTGAACAGGAGTATACTAGCATAAAATGTTTGTCTGCAGACTTAGTAAGACAGAATTGTGGCAATAAAAACTAGTTTCGTTCTAGAAGGGCTTCTTCAACTTAAGGCATTTATTTATTAAATGAGACATTAATATCTATGGAAATTAATGGTATAGGCCTTTCCCACTAGCCCAAGTCCCAGTGGACTTTTTAAGCCCCTGTGAATACAGGCTATGAGTGAGAACAAGGTTGTTAAGCCTCCAAAGCCAGATTCTGAAAGCCTGTGGAAAGGATTCTTTCCTTTCCTTTTCCTCACTTCTACTCCTCTTCTAGGCACCTGAGTTAGCTGGTGTAGGCTGCAGCTTGTCCAGTGGAGTAACACAGTATTTGGATGTGCTTTATCTTCTGCAGTTACCATGTCATCTCCGATAAGTCAGTTGGTGTAGACTGTGGTAAGTGATAACTGTGAAGACAGAGATGTCATTTCTTGATGTTGAAGGCAACTCTTTTTTGAAAGAGGAGGTTTTCTCAATCCCAGGGGGAGCAGTGAGAAAAGGAGAAGCAGTCTGACATAGCCTGAAGTCTGAGGTGGAAAAAAGGGGAGAAAATAGTTAGAAATCTTTAAACTTAAGTGCACTATTTTTTTTCCTTCATGTGATCCCTGTTCTTTTACAGGGATGTCTCTTTTACAAGGGGTCTCCTTATCTGTGCAGCAGAATATAGTCAGTGTGTAAAGTTTCCTGCAGCTCTGGAGATGTATGAGATGTGTGTGTTGATCCTGCTGCTGTGTATGCTGCTAGAGACCTGATGTCATGCACCTGACTTGAAATGTGACTTCATAGGGGATAGTCCAGTGTTTTCTCTGGGATGCACTTTCTAGATGCACATTTCAAATACCATGGGTGTCCTGGAAGCTTTTGCAGGGAAACAGATTGTTAAAACTCATCCTGTATTGCTCTCCAGCGCCTGCCAAATAAACTTAGTGTTTCTACTGTATTAGAGCAGCTGCCATTCTGAAAATGTCCATGTGTATCTTGGTTTTTTTAAATTTTATTTATTTCCTCATACTCCCTTATGTCAAAGCATATAACATTTCATGGGTAGTTGGCCAAGAAATCGCACACTGGTTGGAGGAAAAATAGATATAGAAGGAGAAGGTTGTCTTTAGTGCCCCCTGTAACCCACAGGGACTTGCTGGAACATTTTCTTGGAGGCTACTATAGAATATAGCCTGGTGATGCCAAGCAGGAGTTTCCTGTTGTTTGCCAGAAGAGTTGGTGTGCTGTTAAGTTTAATTTTGCCTGCCTCGGGGCCACTCCATCCAAGCTTTGGGTATCAAATGTCCTCTGTTGAGATTGTGTCAGAAAGATTAGGACAGTTAAGTTGCGCAGCTTTATTTTATAACTGGTGCCAGTGCAGAGGCAAAGCTTGATTGTGATGATGTGCTTCTTCAGTGCAAGTTAAAGTAGTGATTCATAGCTCCTGTGTTATTTTAAATATTCCTGATTTTTGGACTGCAGATTGAAAAGTGGCTTTCAGCTCTGCCCATTTTTATTTGACTTGTGTGTCATCTGGCCTAGAATCTGCCAGCTCTGCAGATTAGGATATTGTGTTGTGTCTGCTGCTTGTTATGAAGTTGCCTGGATTAAAATTTTCAGTGCAGAGCAATGATACACAGCCTTCTCTGTGTGTCTGAATTGCTCTTAGACTTAATAAGGATGATGTAGAGGAGTGAAGTTTTGGTCAGCTTGTCCTTTGTGTTGAAGCACTTCTACAACAGCAGACTGTAAGTCAAGCTCTCATAATGCATTTGTTTTCTCCAAACAGCCAAGTTCAGCATCATAGATGTGAAAAAAGAGGAACAAGGTAGTTTGCTTTTTTGATAACCATTATCAAGTGTTGTTGACAAGTTCAGGTGACTCTGGTTGCTGCTTGCAGTTTATGAGGCTGGGTACCCAGCTTTAAGGAAGCACATTATACCTTGTTAATTCTTTGTGGCTATGTACATTTAGTTTCTTCAGTAGTCCTGAAGCTGGAGTTAAAAAGCTTTCTCTCTCACCACCTCACAAATGATCAAAAAGTTTCTCGTCTCCCTGATGAATTATGAAATGTTAATTGCTAAAGTTTTTTTCTCATTTGAAAACACAGCTAAAACTCCCTCCCCGTCTTGGAAACAAAACCGGAATCTCACTGATGCAGTTACCTTATCTGAAGGGGTAGTGGGAGTTGGCTTGGGAACAAGTCAACATGCACCTTGACTGAGCCAGAGGAACTATATTCTTCCTTCTGCATCTTTGATTTCCTGCATCCTGCATTGCAGTGACTTGACACTGCTGAGACCTGCCTCTCTGCTGCGTTGTTACTTTGTCTGCTAACAAGCTGTAGTCTGATACTTACTTAACTGGATCATCCAAAACCACGGACACCTGATGTGGTCAGCTGATGGGGAGAAGAAAGGAACTCATGTCCAGAAATAAGCTCAGTTAGTGGGGCTTCTCTGTGTTAAGTAGTGGACCCTCTGCGCCTTGTGGGATTAAGACAGAGTTGCTGGAGTTCTTGCACAGGTTGCAGTCACGGTGTATGCGGCAGAGAGGGTGCCAGTATGGCTGCGTTGCCTTTGGAGCAGCTCTGTGCCCTACTGTCTCACTTACTGCATGTCCACTTTAAGAGAATTCATCTGCAATGCAGCTGTTAGCAGGGAAGTTCTGTAAATCAAAAGGAAGTGAGAGCAAGTGAGCCTGGTGTCTGCAGTTGCGGCTGGGTCCTCCTCACACTACAGGGAAACTTGTTCAGAAAGACTTTTTACAGGAGGAGGAGGAGAAAGGGATGGCGATGCTAGGAGCCCCTCCCTTCTGTCTCTATGTGTGCATGAGCTGTTCAGGAGCTGGAAAACATGGAAAAGCACAATGGGCAGCAGTCCTGGAACTGGAAAATCTTGTCATGCTTTTCCCCTCCTCACTATGCCACAGAGTCTAACCCGGTGTTTGCTTAGGGCCAAGCCTCTCAGGATATCTTTATTGCACACTACCTTCTTACACAGTTTGGAGCTCCTGAGCTTCTGCACATCACTCAGAAGTACACAGAAGCCCCAGGAGTTCCAAGTTTTACTACTGCGTTGTCCTCCATTGAACAGACTGTCAAAGTGACCACGTGCCAATGCAAAGGGATGATGCCAGTGGGGATGCTGTGACCTGTGGGGACGCTGTGATGCCAGGAAGGCAGCCCACAGGTGGAGTCAGTTGGAGTGCTATGGCTGTGCAGGTGTTGCACCTGGCAGGCTGGGCACTGCTGCTGAGTGATTTGGTACGAGGAGAAGAAGAGCCACATGCTGTGGTAGCCTTGGTACAAGTGGGGCAGATGTGCCGTCTGAGAGGGACCTCTGCAAGGGTAGTAGCCCCTGAAGTGCATGTCAGGGAGGCTGGCGGGGGAGCTTGTGGCTTTAAGCACAAAGCTGAGGAGTGGATGGCTTGCTGTTCTGCTCTTCCCCTGCCACTCTGCTTCTCCAGAAAGCAGAAGCCCCTGGAAAGACTGCCTGGGTATCAGCCATGACTGGGAGCACTTGTAGGATTGCTTGCTGGTTTGCCATCCACAATTTTCTGAGGATATTGTGGTGCAGAAATTTCTCTGTGGTTTCTACAGTCAAGTAGCTGGGAAGCATGATGCCTTCTCACAGGGATCTGCAGGGGTACCTGAGCTCCATGGGCCATTGCTGGAGAGGGCTCCACGGGACCTTCCATAAAGGTAGCTGCAGCTGGTGGGGAGTGCACACTGTTTTCATTCTGGTGCTGAGCAAGCAAGGCTTCTTCCTTCAATGTGTTTAGAAATATTTTGCGCAGACTTGGTTCCATATTTCTACTTTTATTTCTTTATTTCCACTTGGGAAGGCATTTCTTATTGTAGTCATTGTGATGCAGAAGAAAGTGATGTATGATTCGCCACCTGCTTTTCCTCCTCTGTTTCCTCTCTACCTCTCCTGTTTGCCTGGGCACTTGTTGTCCCTCTCATAATAACCAAATTGTGCTAACTGAGTGTAAGCAATGTTCCCTCCCCTTTTGCTGGAGGACTGTCTGACTTGTTGTAAGAAGTTATTTTTAGGGTTTGCTTCCTGGGATATTCTACCCGTGGCCAGTTATGGTGATGAAAATGTCACTGAGATGCAGAAAGAACTCCTAACTCATTGATAGCATGCCTGATCTCTCTCTTGTAAGGGTGTTCATGGGGGACATGAGTCCCTTACCACTGTGTCACTGGTGGTCAGGACACAGGCCCAGTGACTATGCAGCATGACTTCCGTAAGAAGCACAGTGGGCTTCTGAGTTGGCCCAGGGGAAAAAAAAGAAAAAAAGGGAAAAAAGGAAAGAAGAGTAATAAAAGCCTTTCTTTGGTTACAGTGGAGTTTGTTTCTGTCCTTTTTCTTTTTGGTATGTAGGGATGTCAGTGCTGCAGAGCTGTGTGGCAGTGTATAGGGCTGTCCCTCACAGGTAATTTGCTCTTTGTACTGGATATATTAGGTTGCACTGGATTGCTGCCAAATGGCTGGTTTAGACTAGGGGAGAAGGTGTGTGCTTATTCTTTTCAAACACCACTCCCAGTCCAGGTCTGCATCTTGCAACACCTGAAAAAGTTGATTTTTATGACAGCTACAGCTAACAAAGCAAGAATGTAATACAGGCAAATAGCAGAGCTGGCCAAGGCCATGGGCTGGCAAAACACAGTCTCTGGTGTCAGTGTTGGCTTAAGGAGCACCTGCATCTTTTTCTGGAGATGTCTCTTCCCTCTGTATCACAGCAGATCTCTTTTCCTTTTCTGTTCTATCCCTTGAATCAAGAAATCAAATTCAGGAGAACCATTCAGTAAGGAATTACTGAAGTGGTGGGGTAGGAAGATATTTGTTTTCCAGGTAGACTAGAGATCTATCCAGATCTTCAGATTTCTTGGAGCAGACATGGAAGGGTTGCTTGAGTGTAGCTCTGGAAATCAAGATCTTCCTCAGCTGGGTCTGAGAAAAGTGCATGTGAAGTGGTATGTTAGTGCACCAGACTGGTGATGTGGAGATAGTTTTGGTGTGCCTGTATGGTACTTCTGGAAGAGGGTATGGGAAGTAGAGACCCTTGTGTGGCTTTGGATCCAGGTAATGAAGAAATTTAACATGGTTTTATGGCCTGATGCTGTTGGGATCGGGGACCCCAGTGCTGCAGTGCCGGGATGGTAGCAGCAGGCTCAAGGGAGCGGGCGCTGTGGCTGTGCAACACGGAGCCTTGCCTGCGCCCTGCAGGGGAACCTGGTAACGCAAGGGTGGGGAGACACTCCTCCCTGACTAGATAGCATCTTCAAACTTAGCAGTGCTTAGAAACTTTTTGTATGTTTTTACAAATGAAGAGTTTTTCTTTCTGTGTGTGTAGCATATACATGTCATCATGGCTTGGCTTTGTGAACAAAGATTTGGGAAGGGCTCTACCCACGCTTGCTACAAGCACACTGATGGCTAAAAAGGCCAATGCGCGATGATGATGACATTTAACTATCTATGCTTTTAAGTAATCTTGACATTTAAAGTTGCTTTAGTGAGTGGTAACTTTTAATATTTCTTCTTGCTCTGCTGCTTCTATACAATATCTAGAAGTGCCTGAGCACTTCACATATGTAGGATCAAGTTTTTGGACTCTTCAGGAGCTGGAGGCAGTAACACTATTTCTTTCCCTGCTGCCTCATGTTCCTAACTGTTGTGTGGACTTACCGATACATGTTTTGCTCTTTGGTACACAAGTGTTTTTGTGGCTCTGCTACTGGTAATATCTGGTGTGGCATGTGTGTGAGTCTTAAGTCTTCTCTCATTGAAATTTCTCGGTAGCTGCTCTGTATTTACAGCTTGCTCTGTTTAATTTAAAGTTATCCCAGCATCGGTAGGGGAACTTAGCCTTAAAATAGATCGTTTGACCTTTTTTTTTTTTAATTATTCTAATCCTCTGAGGCTTGATGTTTCTTGTCAGAAGAATGTATTTCAACGGGGGTATTATCTCTTTTGGAGAGAAATCATTCAGCACTTGGGTGCAGTACCATTCATCTGTGCCTTTAAGAAGCTTTTCTGTTTAGTTTACTTCTCTCATTCGTGATCCTCAAATATCAAATCAAGGCAGCATTTCCAACATCCTTCCTTCTCCCCATTGGCTGGAATAGCTCAAAAAGAAGCAATGGGTACAGGCTTGCTGTTGCACGGACACAGGCCCCACAGAGTGTCTCATGCAGTGAAAAATGGCCTTTTGCTGAATACCAGCATAAGGAGCATGCAGAAATTCTGAGGTTTTGTTTCCCTCCTTTGGGCTCAAACATGAATCTCCTTGGTTTGTTCAAAAGAAATGAATCTGTTTGGTGACCAGTAGCTGCATTATCATACAGCATTTTATTCAAGAGCCACGTTTTGCAGATGTGTTATTGGAAAATTGGGGCTGGATGCAGTTAGGTCTGTAGGCTTGCACAGCCCTGACAGTAATGGCTGAATTGAAGTGCGTCGGGTTTGTATGAGAAGGAGCCTGCATAGCCCCTCATGCACAGGGACAGTCTTATGATTCCTATTCATATGTTGGTAAAGGTTTAGTCAATGCCAGGAACTTCCTCTTCCAAGTAGGTCTTTTCCCAAGGTTTTGTTAGGGATTTGCTCCTATCTATGGAAGGGGATGGCTGTTTAGCCTTGTTTTCCAGCAGCTTGATTCCCCATTCCCCCCTCCCTTTGTCCTCCCAAAATTTGTTTTCCCCTGCCTGAAAGAATGTCATCATTCCACTGCAATGTGCTCCTCTGCACCACCAGGAAAGTGTTCCTGCGGCTTTTTTTTTTTAACCATGTACCCTCAATCTTGCTTTGTTGTTCTACCTATCAACTATGTAATGCATCAATAGGTTTCACATTAAGCATCCTTTATCCTCCCAGTACCACCACTGGGCAGGGAAGTATTAGCCCTGTTTTGCACTTGGAAATACTGAGAAAGATGCAAATTTTCAAGTGCTTTCCAGAACACTTGGCAATAAGCCATGATGAGTTAGGAAAAGAGTCCAAGTCATATTCTTTTCCATAACAGTGATAAGAAGAGTGTAGGTAGGAGAAAGACTGTGGGCATTTGGCAGGAAAATAATGTAGGCTAAAGCGTGTAGTATTATGAGGAGTTGTGGTCTAGTTTGCTGGTTATAGGAATAATATTTTGATGTGTTTCCTGTACTGCTTTTTGCTCTGATTTTGCTTGTTTATGGAATAGAGCTCTGAAATACATTATATTGGGCATACCTTGGGACCTTCTACCTTTCTGTGATTTTTTTTTTTCCGGTGATAAGATGAGGTTTGAAAACTAGAGGTAACTGCTGTTGATACAGAAGGCTCTTAGACAGATAAAAATAAAAAGCACAGGGGTTTGGGGGTTTTTTTGTGTGTGTGTGTTTGAAGACTAAGCAGAAAAAGTAAAGGAGGTCACTTAGATATAAAATTGTTTCCTTGTATCAGTCATAACTGTAGGAACAGGGACAGTAATATCTGCAATAGTTTGTTTTCTGAAGTGGGTAATGGTAAGGTGGCAAAGATGAAAACTTAAATCTCTAAGATAAGCAACTGTACCTAAGAGCAAAAATAAAAACAATCTTATGAGAAGAATTTAGGTGAATTCTAAAACTGGCTGCATTTCAGTGTCCAAGTAATTGAGTCAATTGTGAAAATTTAGGTTATGGGATGGTGTCAGGAAACCATTCCTGCTCTCTTCTTGCTGTGTCTTTTTGGCTAACTAATCACTGTTTGTGCAAAGGTTTCATACTTCTTGGAGAATTTGGAAACATTCACTTAATGTGTGGTTGAGGCATTTGAAGTCTTTCCAAAGAAAACATCTGTAGGTGCACAAGGTATAGTGCTGCAAGCCCTCTTGACCGTATGATAATGTCAAACTAATATGAAGTCTTCAAGAGTAGAATATCCTTTGCCACCCAGGGAGGAATAAAATCTTGTGTGTGTTTAAGAAGATTACTGTTAGCTCATCAGAAGGAATAATGAGAAGTTATGGGACAGAGCTGAAGACCTGTCATTAGCTGTGAAAGCTTGGTTCAGAGGAAGGAATAAAAAATTTGTGGGAATGACCAGAAAGCTATTCTACACTTAAAAGTGTGTATGCTGGGGATACTGCTTTGTTTTCAAATAGTATGATTCAGGTTTTGTTTAGAAAACAGTTAGAAACCATGCTGTGGATGTGCTGGAAGGAGTAGCCATATAAGGGGGAGAGTGGAGGGAAAAGGAAAATAGTAGGGAGAGGAGAAATGTGATTAAGGTTAATTAAAGTGTACTGTGAAAACTAGTTAGATGCTCTGGTGTGCCCTTTCTGTAATAAGAAGCAAATGCGTTATGCAACAAATTGAAAATTTATCTTTTCAATAATTCATTTCAAACTTGCTGCCTTGAGACAAATATCGTAGATTAGAATAAAGGATGAAAGACTTGTGTGTAATTAAAGTTGGCATATTTGGAGAGGAATTATTTTAAAAAGTAAAGGTCTTACAGACTTACTTCTTCAGGTTATTTGTGTTTGGTATTGTGAGATGTATCCCTTCTCTACTTCGTACAGAGTGACTGGGATAGTCCTGAAACATAGATTCCTGAATTTTTTTTCTTTTACCTGACAGTTGTTTTCTTTATCACTCTAGAGAAGATTGCAAGCTTCCCTTTAGAGATACTTTAGAGATACATTCTCTCCTAGTGTCAGAGCAGGAAGATGGAGGAAAGGGTGAACGTTTGAGTCCAGCATTGGAAATGATTAAAAAAAAAAAGACAAAGAAAAAACTAAAACAAACAGCAACAAAAAACCCCAAACCCCAAATAATAACAACAAAAAAACCCTAAACAAGCAAAAAAATCTAGGAAGGACATCCAGCCACTATCTTCTTTCACTCTGTCTTTTCTGCCATCTGGCTGTCCTAACGTTCCAGGGTGTTTCAAGTTGAATTGTTGCTGTTCTACCTGAATTAGCAGGTTTCAGACACCACTGGTTACAGAATGAGAGACAAAATGAATTAGTGGTCTGGCAATAAGTGAATATTAAGTTTAGGAGCTAACAGTCACAGTCACACTGCCCATTGTGACTTGACTTTCTCCACTTTTGGAAATTGTGTTTGTTTGCACTTGAGCTTTGTTTTCTTAATCTTTGGCACGTTTGAGTAGTGTGTAATGCTGCTGAGGACTGATGTTACTACATGGACCTATGCTAGCACTATTGCACGTAACTCTTTGGCCTTCAGGTTGCAAAGAATTTTTCTGCTAGTTTGTTGGGGGTTTTTGGCAGGGGGCCCCCCCCATACCCAGTTTTTGAGAGCCTCAAGAAAATCTAGCATGCTGTGATGCTGGTTTTAGAAATTCTGTGTGGTGTAGGTTTACATAAAAGACATTTAAGAATCATTCCCCCCCCATACCCAGTTTTTTACCTCCTATGAAAAGGAATGTTAATACCGTGAAAGAAGGATGTGAAACACCATTCTTCCAGGCTTAGTCCTGTGAACTGCCTGAATGTGGTGCATGGTTGGAATTAACTTTTTACACTGGAGATATAAACATTGTTCTGCTTCTCTCTGTGGATGATATGCTGGTCACCTCCAAACAAACAGGGTGTCTCATCATGACTAGAAATTCACATTGATTTAAACAATATTTGAATTGAAATCATGAAGAGTATGATGTCAAACCTTCTCCATGGAAAATGATATTGTACATTATTAGATGCTTCAATGCACAAGTTGTAGGTGTATCAATTGTATTACTAACTGAAAGCCCTGGCGATTCTGAAGGTTTTGTGAAGCACTGAAACACCACAACAAATTGGGAAGGTACTTCTCTGACTCTTGACAGTGGATTTCAACTATCACGGAGGCTCCCTTTCTTGTAGGCTCCCTTGAGGTACTGGAAGGCTGTATTAGGTCACCATGAAGCCTTCTCTTTAGGCTGAACAACCCTAATTCTCTGAGCCTTTCCTCACAGGAGAGGTGCTCCATCCCTCTAATCATCTTGGTGGTCTCCTCTGCCCTCACTCCAAGGTCAGTGTCCTTCCTGTGCTGGGGACCCCAGAGCTGAACGCAGCATTCCAGGTGCACATTGCTGGGTCATGTCCAGCCTCTCTTCCACCAGCACCCCCAAGTGTTTCTCAGCAAGGCTGCTCTCAGTCTGGGCTGATACAGGGGTTGCCCTGGCAAAGTGCAGCACCTTACACTTGGTCTTGTTAAACTTAATGAGATTCCCATGGGCCCACTTCTCCAGCTTGTCCAGGTCCCTTTTAACTATTGCTTGGGCTGACTCTTCTAGGAAGAAGCGTGCCAGCTTCCCCTGTGCTCAGTGGTTCTGTAACTTTATAGAAGTGAAATTCTTGTTCAGGCTTCTCTTTAGGCTTCCAACAACACACAGTGTTTCAGGTTTTCAGTAGAAGTAAGAGTTCACTTTTCAGAATCTGTTTGTATGAGGGGAGCTGGGAGGGGGTGGGAAATATGTATTTGTTCCTTTTAGTTGCTTATATGCCTGAAATTTAAGGATGTGGTTGCATATCTTTATAAGTCCATGATGTGATCACTAACCCCAGAACGGACTGAAAGTTTTACTTGAGTAAAAAGGAAGAGGTAGTGGTGGGGTTTTTGTGTGTGTGGGTTTTTTGTTTTGTTTTGGGTTTAAATTTTTTTTCTATTTCCAGTTGCTTCTGTTTTAAAATGAAGTGTTGTTCATTTTTAAGTCATGAGGTATAGCTTAATTGCAAACTGGAAATCTTTAAAGCGATCTTTCTTTTAACTGTCTACTCATTTGGAATAACTGTGAACCCAAATGAAGGGCAAATAGTACTTGGTTTTGAATTATCGGTGTTTATGGAAAGGCAAACTGTTTCCTTCCCTCCTGCCCTTGCCACAATAAGGGCATTGCTTTTGTGCAATGTAAACTGCATTTAGTAATGGTCTTGTGCTTAAGAGCTTCTAGTTAATGAGACCTATTAACAATAATGAAAAATGGCATCCTTAAAGTGCAGACCTAGTCAGAAAAATAATTCTCCAAGAATGACTGGATGGTTGCGCACTCTTTCTTGGCTTATTTAATTTAGGGGGTGGGGGAGGAGCACAGTCTTGGCTCTGAAACTAATTATTCTCCTACAAATGTGCCCGTGATCTGCACTTCCCGCTGGGGATTTGTAGGGCTGGGGCTTCTAGTGCTAAAGAGCTTCCCAGACTGAGCCTAGCTGAGACTGTGGCATTGGCTTGGCTTTGCTTTCCCAAGCCTCAGCGGGAGTGGCAGTAGTAAAATCCATTTTTTGGTCTGCTCAAATAAACACATCTGAGTCAACACAGAGCAGTTGCATGGAGTAGGAAAGTGATTTTTTTACATAATTATTCATCTGGCTATGTTTGTGTTTTACTGTGTTGCCACCTCCGCATCATGTGCTGTTTTAGTTAGGAAGGATATGCATTACTTTTCAATATGTGAATAATCCTGCTCAAGGAAAGGGGAGGATTGGCAAGGGCTACATTGTATTGGAAATACAGAAACCCCCTACATTCTTGCTTAGAATGACACAAGGAAACCGCGTGGATGATATCTATGCATATGAACAAATAGTAAGGCATTACAGGGAAAGAGAAGTAGAAACTAACTATATCTCTGTCTTAGTGCCCTCCCACTCCGTACTGCTCTCACATGTACGTTTTAATAATTTTCTTTTGAGCTAGAACAGCCTGTCATACCAGTTGGCAGACTTGGAATAGCTTACCTAAGTATGGTTCCATCTTCGTTGAAAAGGATTTCTCTGGTTGTTCTCTTACTGCTCTGTTTGTGCTCAGTTCTTAAGAATTACAGTTTTCTATGGTTATAGGTGTTCTGTGTATTGGGAGAACCTCTATGCTGTGGGACAAAGTGGGCACATTTTAGTACAGAGGAGAGATATTCACATAAAGGGGATGTTTCTTCTCCCATTTTGGAGGCAACATTGGTTGGTGAAGACAGACTTAATTTCTTGGTTCTGTACCCTGGCTGCCAACTCAAGCTAATGGTACCACACCCTTTAGGATTTTAATTGATCTTCCTCTTCTAATAGGCATCATCCTATTAACTGCCATCTGTGGCAGGATCACACGCTTGAAGCTTAGCGGTCCTGGATGGATAGCAAGTGTCCAGCTCAGTGGCTGGATTCTTCTCTTCTTCCTTTGGTGCCAAGCAGAAAGGTGTCAGTGTCTGCTCACAAAGGAACTATTTTTGTGCTATAATGAAAGCATTTCAAATCACTTTGCCCTTGCCTCTAGCAGATTTTGGGAGATTCATGTAATTTTTCAGCATATGTTACATATTTGCACATGTGTCCTTTGTGGAAGAGTTGGATTGTTTGCCACTGAGCACTCAAACCCTACTGTAGGAACTGTCAAGCCATCTGTGGGAGACACCTGCTTCAAAAGAAAACAGACTTCGGAAGCTGTTTTTGTGTGAAAATTGGAAACCGATGGATGCCTAGGGTGTGCAGGAGCATTGATAAACAGCTTCCATTAAAATGGAGCCCAGAAAGATGCTGCATGGTGAGCTGCTGCATCTCCAGAGGAGCCATGAGTGTGTTGTACAGGAGGCAGGCCAGTGCATGGAGGAGGAGGTGGCTGGCAGTGCGACAGGGAGCAGACCACTAATGCGACTGTCCAGAGCACTGCTGTGTAGGTGAGAGGAGAAATTAGCTCTTGGTGCAAAGTGTTTTGTGGCCTGACATCCAAACCCACTCAGCAGTGCCAGCTTTGTGTGTGTGTGGTTTGGCCAGATTTTCTTTTCCAGGCCTTGCATTCCTCTGCTTTACAATGCCACAAGTCCAGAATTTGTGAGTTTGACTCCTCATTGCATGGATATGCCTCTGGTCTGTTTTCTTAGACTGATGTGTTTGAAAAGATTCTGGTTTCTTTACTTGAAAACTGAAATGGAGAAGATGCCCCTTGAACTTCATATGTTCTAATAAGGTGTTAACAAAAGGAGGGGAAAAAGTAGTTGCAAACCTGAACAACACAATGTGAGCTTGTGGTAAAATCTGGACCTTATAATTGCCACTTGCTCTCCTTAGCTTGTCTGTTTTTGAGATGGAAGCACCCGTGCTTCTGCTGGGCATAATTTATTTTGACATACCCAGTGTTGCTGAAAATCTTATTTTTGATCAGTCCTTGGAATCAAACATTTAATCATGTGTTCTGTAGCCTATGTTGTGACATCACTACCAATTTGCATACAGTGTTAATTCTGCCATTTTTTTTTTTAACTTCCAGGCATTTTGGAACAGAACTTAGGTATTGCATTTTTTAAGATGTGCTATACATACTGGGTCTAGATAAATGTTCTTCCTCTGTCTCTTCCTTGGCTCAGTGATTCAGTGTTTTATTACTACCACTACTGGGCTAACTGTTGGCTGGTAGAGAAGGAAAGCTTTTACATCTATGAATTCTTTGGTAAGGGATAATGACTTTTGCAGTAGCTGCCACTTCACCGCCTTCTATCTGCCTTCCTATGGCTTGTGAGAAGTGTGCGAAAGAGTACAGGGAACAAAATTAGTCACAACCTGCCATCTCTTTTCAAGATGTCTGGAATGTCTTTTGGCTAGAGTGGATCAGGATAAATGACTGGTTGCCACTTGGAGATGTATTTAACACTTGTATATTACAGCTTAGTTTGTACATAGCTGGTATTAAAGAGGAGATGCCATTTATAGGACAAAGAAGTGCCCTTTATTAGATGTGCCTATAACAAATTGGTATCTCTGGGGCAATATTGCCCTTTTCCTTAAAAACAGGGTAAAAGATGGTAAGCCTATCTGTTGTCTGATCTTACCTTACTCATAGCTTGTGTGATGATAAGCAATTCATTGTATTCAGGTGTTTTTTGAGTTTTGATATTAAATTCAGGCAGAAAGCCCAATAACCCCTCTTCCCCCCCCCC
>VYXB01002818.1:554716-650105 GCA_013397135.1 Pachyramphus minor
TTTCTTTTTATTTTCCCTTTTGTTTATCTCATTCTTTCAGAAGTAACTGATGTCTGGTCAAAGCAAATCAGATTGCTGGACAGGCAGCATCTATGGAAAAGCAGAGAGTCATACTGGGTCTCAACTTTCTAAAATGCAGACAATTTCATGTCTTACATTGTGTTTCTGCAAAAAGGTGTATTCTGTTATAGCTGGGGCTATTAGGCTAAGTTAATTGCTATTTAAAGCACCTGAAAATTCATTGTTAGAAGGCATCATAGGAAATGCTGGGTGTTCTTTTGCAGCCAATATGAACAATCTGGATCTGTATCATTATTGAAGGGCATTTCAAATTGTTTTTCTTGATGTTTAGTCATGACCTGTCTATATGTTAACATGTATTTTCTGCATGATAAATGGAGACTTTAATAATTTATGTGCTGAGCAGAAGGATCTTTCCTATATCATCAAATATTTCCCAATAAGCTTTCATGATTTGGGTCACTGCAGTCTACTGAGGTAGATGATTAGAGATGGTCTAGTGATGCCCTCAGAGCTTTACTAATCAGAATCTTATGAACTAAACCAGGAGCAAATATTTTATCTTTTTAATAAAATTTCATAAGCTGAAGGATCTCAAAAAGTACATCTCAAGCTGACAGTGCTAATGGGGCCACTGAATTGCAGTCGTAGGCTGGGGAATCACAGAATATGGCTGTGTCTCAAACTGGAGCTGAATCCAAATGATCCTATTGAGTAACTCAAACATCATGAAGAGAGTTAACCTGCTGGGAATATGATGCTTCAGCATAAAATCAGACAAAATAATAAAGCGGGGTTTTTTGTTTGGTTTTGGGGTTTCTTTGGGAGTTGGGGGGGAGGGTGTTTATTGCTCTTTTAAAAGTATGAGGAGCACAGGGAAGCAGCCAAATCTAACTTGCACTGATGAACATAGGAAGATGTAAAATAAAGATCTGTGGTGTATTTTTGCCAAAATATGACTCATTGTTTCTCTTGTCCAAATGATATTCCTGGGAGCACCTGATCACCACAGAGCTGCAAACTGATTTTGCCCAGTGGTTAAGACTCAAGGATGCATCTTGTTATCATAAAGGCATCCAGAGGTTCTCAAAGACAATCTCTTGTCAGAATAGCTGGCTTGGACAGGGCAAAATATGTTTCAGCTCAGCAGGAGGCAGAGGAGACTGGAAAACACCTCAGAGATGCAGACATTTGGTTTTCTGAGATGTGTTGCCCCCTTCATCCTCTGACTTCAAAGAGTGAAATGTCCAAGGTCCTCCTGTGTGGGGACCTGCTTATTTGATAAACAAAGTAAACTCTTCAACATCCCCTCTTTTCCTGGTAATCTGGGTGTTTTCCCTCTCTGGATGACTGCTTATCTTGTCTTCCCTGTGCTGCGGATCAGAGAGACCAAGATGGGTCTATCTTGGCAAACAGCAGTACAGGCTGCCATCAGCATGACAGGAAGAGTCCTGTCAGCCCCAGCTCTTGGTGGTGTTGCCTGGTTCTTCCTTCTGAAACCCCTTCCTCCCAGACCTGTCAGGGCAATTTGGTAACTGCTTTCTCCAGACCTGTCTTCACTTTCTTTGTTCCTGTGGTGCCATCTTCAATGGCTTTTCTCTTACAGGGAAGGGTTATGTACAGGCTGTAGTAAGAAAAAACTTCTTCAATAAGCAGTCACTGAAATGTTTTTCCAGATGAGTTGCTGACCCCTTGAAGCTTCTATTTCTCTTAAAGTCAGGTGTCCTACTGTTCTAATATTTGAATAATTCTCATGTGTGGTCCATTCCGTTCCTGTAGGGCAAACTGGGAGCTTTAACCATTTCCAGTTTTAACTTCAGATGCTGTAAATGCTTCAGTACTCTGTCATTATAGTTTCCTGACCACCTAGAGCTAGAGAGAAAATTGCTCTGTGTGCTTATAGACACATGAGGAGATGCTGTTCTTTGCAAGTTCTCCAGTATAGTGAATGAATAGGAGGAACCTTAGTGCAGATTTAGGAGTCAGTACACCCTAGTTTTGGCTGTTCTTGTTAAAGAACAGTAGGCAACCTGAGGGGTATCAGGCACTGTCTGTTCTCATGGGAGAGGTCCTTCATTCTGACTCTAAGCAGCCAACTGCATAATTGCTTCTTGGGAAATCAATGTGTTTCACAAACTGCTGAACAGCCCGTCTTTAAAGCACTACTGTCTCAATAGCAATGTCATATTTGCCTTGCTATAATCCAGATCACATGTGATATCCTCGTATTATGTGACTGGCTTTCTCTTTTTTCTTTTACGTGCAGAATCTAGGGCTGCACTGCTGATTCCTTGCAATTTTCAACTAAATTGCTTTATTCTCACTCTAGTTTTTGGTCTCCAAAACTATTTTTCTTCACTATGTGATAAGAGGATGGTAAGGATTGATCTTCATTATGTACTTTGAAAAATGATGGCCTCTTACACAAGTGCCAGGGGTTAAGAAGGGAGAATATTAGGGGAGCTCCGATGAACAGTTTACTCTTATGATGGATTGGAAACTAGGGGTTATTCAGTCAGAAGACTAGAACATCATATGGTCTGACATAAACTGCATGTGAACAGTGTCTTAGAGGATCACAGTAAAGGGTAGTTGAATTGTACCCCATAGCTTCATGAGCAGTCTCAGCCAGCACGAACTGTGTGCTGCTGCTGAAAGAGCCAGCTTTTCTTCTGGTTGTTCCCTCTTTGCACTGGCACAAATTCTTTATATAGATGCATGGTGAACCAGGTTAATGATGGATCAGTTCAGCTACCCAGTTCAGTGCAGTGCTGCACAAATGCTTGTGCCAGCATCAGAAGCAAAGAAGATGCAGGGCCATTAGGAAAGAGGCAGGGGAAGGATGAGACTGCAGTGACTGCCAGCATTGCAACAGAGGGATCTCCTGTACCTGCTGTTGGACAAATCTGCACCATGGACAGTGCCAGGAGAGTGATCTCTTTTTTCCTAGAGATATGCCAGAAAATCTGGCTTTATCTTAGCTGTCGCCTTTCATGGGAGAAAGTCAGGGAATCCACGCTGTAGTGAAATGTCTAACTCATACAGCTGTAACGCTGGAATCCTCAATCCCAGTAGCTTACCTGAGGAATCACAGATGATATTGCATCTCTATGCAGCTGAATTACTATCATACCATCTGAAGGGTATATGGGATTTTTGGAGGAAGTGTGAGGTTCTTTAGGCTTTTAAACAGTGGTTTCTTGCTGTGGTGCTAACTCTGTTGATGTGTGCTAGTCTGCTGAAGGAACTCCTCTAACGCAACATCCTGGAATTGCTATGCCTGTGGTCTTGGTGGTGTTATCTATCCTCTCAAGCTTCAGTTTCAGATGTTGAACCCAAAATTTGGATCTGAGATTGGTATGATTATCTATTTAAAACCACTGCATGGTTGAACAGAATGCCATACAGTCTTAAGATCACTTGAATGAAGAGATCTCTACGCAGTGTCCCCTTTGTCTCTGTGGGAAGTCATTTTGTACAATTCGAGAGCCAGGCTCCAGGAGTGGGAGTGGTTTTCTCTGTGATCCCTCACAGTGTCATTGCCCACATGGTGAGTCACTGGTAATGCCTGAGTTCTTATTTTTAGTCCTGTTGCTGCCATCGGGCTGAAACCATTGGCCAGCGAGAGACTTAAGCGAGGAGATAAACACGTTAATCTCCCTAGACCTTCCCCCTCAGCTGCTGCTCTCCGCCTGTGTACATCTCAAGATGTAGCTTTTCCCAGACCATTGGGCAGAACCATATCACCTCTGTAGCCTGGTGGGACGTCATCCAAACCTTTTCACTATTAAGCACTAGAGCAGGGAGGAATGCCTTCCGTGCACGTGGGTTTGCATGCACAGGCAGGGCAGTGTGCTTTGTCTGTGATCAGAGCAGGCTGGACAGACTGTTACTGTTCACCCCAGCACCTTTGCCATCAGGACTTTACAAGGAACATCCATTCTTTCCTTGGGTCCTGTCAACAAACTGTCTTTCCCTCCATTCCCTTGGGAAGAGTTCTGAAACAAAATAACAATATTCTTTTGTATAAGCTTTCTGTAACAAGCAAGCAAGTCTGTTCCCTTCCGTGAGCTTTTAAAGTATCAGGTTGAATTCTTGGGGAGGCCGCTGGTTTCTCTGATATATTGTGTTACCCTAATAACAGTTTGTGCATTTGTTCTTGGCCTTTCTTTTTTGTATTTGCTTTCCTGACATGGCAAGGCAGTGTATATGGGAATACTAGTGAGTGCTTCTTTGCCCAGTAGTGGGCTGGTGGTGGTGGAGACTGAATAGGGTGTTTTCTTCTGCCCCGTCCTTCTCGTGCTCTCTTTCCCAGTTACTTCTGGTCCTGCAAAAAGAACTAGTTTGTAGATCCCAGAGTTCCAGATCTTTGTTTTCTCTGGGTTTTTTTGTTAGCATGTGTGTCTCCAGCTTCAGGGACTCTTAAAAAGATTTACATCATGTGAATTTTAGGGGAAGAAAGGAGTGTGTTCAGCTGTTTTTTGTTTTTATTAGCAGTGTTGATTATTTTCTTAAATTATGTATTTTGAGGGGTTTGCTTTGGGAAAAGAAATGAAGGATAGGCAATCAACTGTTGGGACTTGCTCTTGTTGCAGCAATAGTACATCTGAGCCATCGTGGACCTCATTGTTTCACAAGTCCTAAAACACACATCAAGAGCTCGTAGCACTGTGTGGTTATGGGTGATCTGCTTCTCACTTTCCTTGGCTCACTGTCCTTGGGTAGATATACCCTCATTTTTGTACACATATACCCATACCTGTGTCTTTGAAGGTAGCCCAGTTTTTACATATTCAGAAAGATACTTTTGAAAACCTCTTTTCTTTCTGATGCCTACCACTTGGAAGAGAAAGGATGAAGTGCTGTGTGTTTGAGGCCTTTTTTTTTTTTTTTTTTTTACAGTCTCTTCTCTGATACAATTTCAAAGCACTTCTGACTGTCAGATCTGGGAGAACATTAGCTCAACCCAGGGATAACATGCTCAAATATACAGCTGAGGCATAAGTTGAACAAAATAACTACCAATGTTGTTCCATCTGTGATTTTAAAAAGGCAGGTGGGGGGAGTGACCACAGTTTTGAATGACGAGGCAGTGCTGCTAGCATGTGTAATTAGTAATATATCACTGTGTCTGTATATTTTTTTGTCTCTCTCCATTCCTCTTACTTTGCTACTCCTAGTCTGTAGTCAAGTACTGACCGTCTGAAGCTGATGAAGAGGGAGCTTGTTCTCTGCTGCCAGTGTAGCAGAAGGTGTGACTGCAGCATGAAGGACATAGTTCATTAATTTTATTCGCAGTGGTGTAGAGATAATACCATTGAAGTGGCAGTGATGTGGGTTTCAGTGGAGGCTCACAACTTAGGCACACATGTAAGTCCCCAGCAGGCATGTACAATTTGCGTTAAAGTCTGTGAATCCCACTATTACTACTCCTGCTAGTGACTGTAGTGCTAAAATGGATATATCTATTCATGCTGTGATTAAACCTTTGATTGCAGAGTAGACATCTCCATAAAGCTTTGAGTTCTTTTGCAAGGACAGAAGGTGCCCAGCAGGAACAGTATCAGATGGTGGGTGTCTGTCTCTTGCTTGTGAATGCCAGCTCCAGAGGAAATTGTTATGCAGTTTGCTTATCACTTCAGTTTTACTCCAGCTCTCACTCTGCTGCTGCACTTTTAAAGCGAAGGTCTTGGCTTCCCAGAGAACAGCTGCTTATGGTATCCTCTTGCACAGAGTCTTGTTCACTATAGCCCAGCCTCCTGGAACTTTTCCAGCCCCTAACCCTATGGAGAAAAACCTGTGCGATTACTGGAGTCCTTACAGTCAACAGCTTGTCTACGGTGCTGGATTCATCATCATCAGATCCAAGGGAAGACTGATTTCTTGTCCCCTTAGTGGAGGTGAGGAAGTGGATGGATGGAAGATGCTGGTGAGACACCCATCTGTCCATTCACAGTAAAGCAGCAAAGACAGGGCCATGGAAAGCCTGGGATTTTGATAGCCTGTGTCTGTGCTAGCTGTGGTTAGGGGTGCTAGTATTTTTACTGTCCTGAAGGTAAGAAAGATAGTGTTGTGGCTGTGGTGTGCTTGGGGAATTACCGTGACTCTAATGGCTTCTGAAGTACAAAAAAAGGATCTAAAAACTAAGACAGTGACCAAAAAGCCCAGTAGTCCATGTTCTGCAATATGCTTTGCTTTGCTCCTCCACACACCTCTTCTGCCAAAGGAATGAAAATGCAACTGTGGCAGGTGTATTCTTCACCACAGTTATGCACCCTGGAAAACTCTGGGAGCTATTAGCTAGGTTGGTGTGTAAGTCTCAGAAGTTAGGATGTGGTTTTTCTGTGGGATTTTGGTTTGAAGAGGCCTTGATTTTTATTTTTTTTTCTTTTTTAAATTTCCTGTCCCCCTGCTCCAAAGCTCCAGAGAAAATTGTTCTTGGGAAGGTGACTGCTTTCCCCTCTGGATGTGTCAACCCTACAGCTCCCCAGGGTGGATGCTGAGCACTGCAGAAAATAGGGGAGAACTGTGGGGATAGCAAGGCTGAGACCAAGACCACCTTTGGTCTGATTCTTGAAATCAAAATAACAGATACCTGCTCCTTCCCTGTGTGCTTTGGGTGATTGTGCTCAGGCTCTGACAGTTGCATTTTTCTGGTGCTTGACTCTCGACACAAGGCTCACCAATGGTGTTATTGCTGATCATTGCAGTTATGGCCATGCAGAAGTTATCCTCTTGTCCCTGCCAGAGACCTTCCCCTGCCGCCTGGTCCTGTGTGTGCTGTGTGCTATACACTTCCTTCAGTTTGCCGAGCAATTTTTGGAGTCTTTCCTCCTGTTCACTTGGAATCTCCCCAGCTGTAGATCTATCGAGATGTTGTTCTGAATCAAGGGTGTTTGTTCCCTCTCTCCAGACATCACCATGGTTTTATTCTAGGCTGCCCGTAGCGTCTCTTCTCAGGCCCTGTGAAGCTGGTCAGCGAAGGTAGTTTATCCTTGCTGTATCAAATGCAACTTTCCTGTGTCCATAGTGTGGTCAAGTGATGACTCTGAAAATCTTTTCTAACCTGTTCTGCAGGACTTATGCAGCCTCTTTGTGGATCAGACAGAGGCTCACCCAGGTGTAGGAAACAGCTGATATACAAACTGATGGCTCAGCCACCTTCTGTGGCTCCTTTGCAGTTGCCTCAGCTCCATTTGATGAACTGCTGCTTCTGCTGGGCTGGGCACTAGCGTGAAATCCTGTCCCTCATGGTGCAGTTCCTTCTATCCCTTACTCTTCCCTGGGACACATCCACAGATGCTTTATGCTGTCCCTGCTGTGAAACCCTGCTCTGAGCATTCAGTTTTTCAGAGTTCCTGCTGCCCCTCAGTCAGATACAACTCTAGGTACACTGCCTGTGTTGTCCTTTTCAGGTGTGGTTTACAATTAGGGTTGTGCTCTGAACTGCACTTCCCAATGATGCAGGGAGTTCCTTCTCTGTTCCTGTGAAGCTACGTGGCAGGAGATGAGAATTATCATCCAGCTTCTGAATGAGGGTACAGCCAGAAGGGAATTAGCCTCTGACGTACGGTTGATGGGATGGTGAACGCACAACATTAGTGATGGCATGTGGGCATAGGTTAAGAAGGTCAGGATAGCAAAGCAACATCTGCGTAATCCCTTTGCTATTTTGTGTGAAGATGAATGAGTGGCTGGGCAGGGGGAGGAGGCAGCAAAATCATTGTTAGCGAGGCAGACTTGAGTGTGGTTATAGGTTTGATTTTTGGTTTATTTTTTTTAGCAGGACTGAACAGATTTATAAGACAGTAGCAGTTAAAGCATGCACGGAGCTGGCAGTCCTCTTCTTGGGAATTTGCTAACTTCCCAGAATTGCTCATGTGAACGGGAGACAGATTCCTCACATCAGAAACTCTTGAAGAGTTGATAACAGCTCAGCATTTGAAGGACCAGCATACTCTGTGACAACTTTTGCATTCCTCAGCCTGCCTGACCCTCCAACTCTCTAGTGTGTGAAGCTCTCTGCAGATCCTGGCAGCAACATGGCCACAGCATTTCCTTGGTGCTCGCTCCATACTGAGGGGCAGGACAGGTCCTTCTTGCTGCAGCCTTTCCTGCGAGCCATAGCCAGCACAGTCAGGAGGTGTGCAGGAAGAGATGATTCCTGTCTGACTGCAGGGTATGTGCTCAGAGAGCTGGGGCATGCACAGAAGCTATGCAGAAGTACATTGTAGTCCAGATACTTCATACTGCCCTGGCTAGGGTACAGTCTCTGTGTATTTTAGGCTTTCTGCAGCATGCTGCAACTTCAGGGAGGAAAAGAGGAGTGGCTGTCTTTGCAAAACCTCTGAATTGCTTGCCTTGCACTCTTCCTTTCCTTTCCTTTCATGTGAGCAGTGACAGCTACTAGAGAAGCTGCAGCCTCAGGATTTTCCTGCGTCTTCCTCCCACCAGAGCTGGCAATGCTGTTTTGATGTGTGTTTAATAGACTGAGCCCTGAGACACAGTGTGGGCCAATGCTAATGGGAAGGATCCATTTTCTGCTTGCATCTTCCTAGTTGGTGTCTGTCAGAGAGCAGAAGGCAGTGGCTGGGTTGAAGGGATGTGGAGACCTTGTGCCATCATGAATGCTTCCTGGGATGAAGTGTGCAGTGGCTGCACTTTGGGGCATGAAGGGCTTGTCTCCCATGGAAGCTATGAAAAGCCCTCCTCAGCTTCCTCTGGGAAAGAAAAAACAATAGTGGATGACTAACGCACTCTTTGTAAATACAACTTATCCTATCAGTCCTATCAGTGACTAATGAAGGCTTTTTTTCTCCCTTCCCCTCCTGTCTCACTAAAATAAAAGCAGTTGCTCAGAGATTTTTCCTCCTGTTTTATTTTACTCTTATCAGTGGTGTAGCAGGGCATGCAGGTCTTTTACAAAGGCATCTTATTGCCTATTTTTCTTATGTGAAACTTAATTCTAGATGGTAATTTGGGTATTCATTTTTTGTGAGGGTCGTGGTGCACTCCTGAAGTGATTTTTCTGTTCCATATGCTGGTTTTTGCTTCTCATATTGGAACCTGCATCATGTCCACAATACAGGGGAATCAAACCTTGTTTGAACTTTTTTGATGAAACCTTTGACAGCATGCCATTAGTCCTGCACATTTGGACCGTGCTCAGATGCTTGCTCCCAATTGTGTGTCTCGTTCTTGTGAGGGGGCATCCTATTTTTTTCTTGGCATTCTACCAACAGACAGCTGCCAGCCTGCAGGTTAGGAAGCTTGTGGGCTTGCTAAAAGCTTTTGGAGAAAGCTTACTTTGCTAGACCCTCGCGAGATACACACGGTATGCTACGCTACCAAAAGAACCAAAAACAATATTCACCAAGATGTCTAGGGAGATACTACTTATGTGTTTGGTAAGTGCATTATTGAAAAGAAGGACTTGTAATTCAATAGAAAGCTTAGTTTTAGGTGGAAATTACATTTCAAATAGAAAAATTGCACACAGAAGTCTTCTGAACCCTACTCTGAATTGCCTTCATGGTCCCAAAGGTTATTCATCATCTGACACAGAACTGTAAGGGACTTGAAACAAGAATGCTTTTGAGTGCTATTTGGCAAGCAGATTCTATAGAAGCCTGTCTGACCTTGTCACATTGACCTTTTCTGAAAAGAAATCTAGAAAACTGCTTGTAAGTTGGGTCAGATTATTTTGCATATCAAATATATTTCTGTATATAGAATATCTATACAAGGACAGCAAAGGGTGTCTTAATGCTGTCAAATACTGTTCTTCCAACTCTGTCTTGTAAACTCCTGGAGGAAGCAAAGGAGAGCAGTACTGAGTAAAACTACGTGTCTTCTTTTGAGGAGGCCATCAAGTGCATCTTCCTCCTTGCCTCTGTGCAAACCAGCCAGTGTCACATTCATCTGGCATTTCTATGTCTGCTAGAGCAGTAGTTTACATGTCACTGTTAGAAAAGAGAATTTTCAAACTTTTGTTTTGTGTTTTGTTTGTTTGTTTGTTCCTTTCTCAGGAAGGATAGTGCCTTGTTTTCTCTCTCTCTGCTTCTGCAGCTCCCATCCTGCCCTTCCCCCAGCCAGATCATGACCTGTTCACGTTGTTTGCTCTCCCTGCCTGTCCTGGTGTGACACCAAGTCTTCACTACAGGCTTTTGCCACCCTCTCTTTATATCCAGCTTACAGCTGACCTTAGTTGCTACTCCTGTGGCAGGGGAGGTGTGTGCTCATGCCTACACTTGCACTTGCAGGTCTCCTGGGTGCTTGTAGAAATGAATCATAGAATCACAGAATATCCTGAGTTGGAAGGGGCCCACAAGGATCATTGAAGTTCAGCTCCAGGCCCTGCACAGGACAGCCCCAAGAATCCTACCATGGGCCTGACAGTTGTTCAAACACTTCTTGAACTCTGTCAGGTTTTGTGCTGTGACCACTTCCCTGGGGAGCCTGTTCCAGTGCCCAACCACCTGCTGAGTGAGGAACCTTTTTCTGTCCAGCATAAACCTCCCCTGACACAACTTCAGGCCATTCTCTCGAGTCCTGTCACTGCTCACCACAGGGAAGAGATCAGTGCCTGCCCCTCCTTTTCCCCTCACAAGGAAGTTGTAACTGCAATGAGGTCTCCCCTCAGTCTCCTCCTCTCCAGGCTGAACACACCAAGTGCTCTCAGCTGCTCCTCATATGGCTTCCCCTCAGGGCCCTTCACCATCTTCATTGCCCTCCTTTGGACACTCTCTAATGGCTTAATATCTTTCTCATATTGTGGTGCCCAAAACTACCACAATATTCAAGGTGAGGCTGCACCTGTGCAGAGCAGGACAATCCCCTCCCTCAACTGGCTGGTGATGCTTTGCCTGATGCCTCCCAGGACACAGTTGGCCCTCCTGGCTGCCAGGGCACTGCTGACTCATCTTCAACTTGCCCTCAATCAGGACCCAAGATCTTTCTGCAGGGCTGGTCTCCAGCTTCTCATTCCCCAGTCTGGACGTGCAAATGGAGATAGCCAAGTGTCATCGTCCTGCCTGATTTCCACAGGTCACCAGCAGTGACCCACAGCTGTCTTTTGGGTACCTTCTGAATTAAGATTTATATGAAGTTATTTGCTCTTTATAGTAAAGAGCCAAAGTAGGCACTGTCTTCTATAGAACTTTTTAGTTAGTTGTTTATCTTTCAAAATAAAAAACTGTTTTGTTTAAAAGCACAAATCTATTAGTTAAAAATGCGAAATAATGAAGGAGTCCACAAGTATGGTGAGATGGAAGGAGTATAAGAGGGGAAATTTGTCTTCAAAAGCAAGAAATCTCTGCTGGAATTATATATTAAATCAAACTCTCCTCACTAAATGAAAACATATTTGCTGTTCAAAACGTAGTGTAATTGCTGGTAGCAGCAAGCTGTTCCTCCTAAAGATGTTTCTTTCTCTGAAGAACATAAACCCCTTCTCTGTCCCATGCAGGCTTGACAATCCTTGTGACTTTCTCTTTGCACAGACTTATTATTTCTGAGTTCTCAATCTCCTTGACAGCTCGGTGAACAGTCTCTTGCCCTAGGTTTCAGAATTTGACTAAAGAAATGCTTCTTTTAAATATGACAAAAGGTGATCCATTGCACAAACAGGACCTGAGCCAGTTGATATAAATCTGCCTCTATCACAGACGTATAAGCACTGGGGCATGTGACGTATGTTCCATGCACAGGAACCAGGTGCTTAGGGAAGTTAAGCAGAGATTACACTAGAGTAGTATTGGATGGACCAAGTTGACTGATAGAATGAAATAAAGAAGTCTTCCCAGATCTCTAAGTCCACTGGTCGATTTGTCCATTAGTGTATTTTTATGTGAACTCAGTGTAACAGGAAGATGCTTTCCTCTGGCTCCCCATAGTTTGTTTAGTCCCTGGACTGTTTTCTTCTAAAGCAGGGATTTTCTGCGTCTTAGGTTACCTTTACCAGAGCTGGGTGGAAGACAGACCTTTTTAAGGCAGGACATCTTTGCATTTTCAGAGCCCTTATGAATTGTCTTGGGTGGGCCTGTTTGGTTTTTTGGTTTTTTTTTGTTTGTTTGTTTGTTTTTTGGGTTTGTTTTTTTTTTGGCAAATGGGCATTGTTACTCAAACAGTTTCTTGGAATGGAGAGCAGCATTGGGTCCTTTAGGAGAATCAGTGGGCTGAAGTACCCAGCTGGAGACTGGACAGAGTATTCTCCTGAGTAGTGTAAGTCAGTTGCTTTGCCCATCTTAGGGTAGGGTAGGCAGCACTTCATGTCCTGACCACTCTGTTTCATTCATTCTCTTGCTCTGTTTCTCAATGTGAGATGTGTTGGTCTGAAGGCTGCAGAAATTACCATCTCTTTCCTCTTCACTTGTTAGTAAAGCAGAAAAGGAGTTCACATATGCTTATTTTGGCTGCAGTTTCATTAGAGAAACCTGGCATCAAGCTTTCAAGCAATCCTGTCTGTCTAGGGAGCTGTAGAAAGACTGCACAAGTAATTTAATCCATTGACCTTTCCTCAATATTTAGTTATATCAGTGACCCTTTATGAGGCTGTTGCGTGTACATGTACTTGGTAGGATTTTCTGTTAATGTACTCTGGGTTGAGACAGGTGCCCTGTGCAAAATATTACTTGCTGCCTTGTGATGCTCTCTCTTCTGTGCATATTCCTTGCTTTTAACCATGTGTGGCAACACTGTGATCCTCTCATCATGTGTTGATGGGGTTTTTTTGTGGTAAGGAGTGGGAAAACCACTCTACAATATGTCTTCAGCCTAGAGAGAGAAATGGATTAGATGAAGGAGAAGATGTTCTTTTGTTTCTTTGCATTCCCCTTGAATACTTATGATAATGGTTTGGAGGAGAAGCCGGTACAGTCTTGGGCAGTTATAATTGTGAAAGCAACCATGTTTTGTCCAGGGTTCTGAGTCTTTGTAATTTCACAGCTAAGAGTCATGGGGGAAATTTTCAGAACGGTGTGACACAGAAGGTGGGATTTAGAAAATGGCAAAATTTAACATCATTAGCCTGAAACTTAGAGTTCGTGGCCTGACCCTTTCTTCTTGGTGTGAATATCAGCTATCCAGCTTCTGTTCCTGAAAACCTCAGCATCCAGTGTGTAAATCAGAGTTGCAGAGGCAGCAAACTGAGACTGTCTATTCCTTCAAGGTTCTTTTCCTTTTGTCACCCCATTTCTTCTGGTGTATTTGTACACTTATGAAACCGGGTAGAAGAAATCTGTCACATTCTCAATGGGTGCAGACAGTTAAAGCTTTAATAGCAGTCCCGTAGGGATTGCATTGGGCACTACAGGACTTAATTAAACCCCTTCAATTCTAAAAACAATGAATGACTTTACTGCAGGATTTGCAGATGTGGTGCTTCGATAATACAGTACTTGAGGCTTTCTTTTGTCTTAGAGAGATCTAACTAGCTGGAGTGTCTGTTTTAGACCAGTTCCCTGTCCTTAGTGCATCTGTAGTAGAGATGTTACACATGTGGTATAGACTTGATGTGATTTGCTCTTAATTCCAATGCATTTTTGTGCTTTGGGTAATTCTGCCTTCATCCTAAGCTTCTGCATTGAGGTAAGACAGTTCTGATGTGATCTGTCAGGACTTGTTGCTCAGATGGTAGAATTGAGCAGCCAGCACTGTGAGCAAACTAATGCCAGTACAGGGACTGGGAGCAACTTCCTACACAGTGTCTTCATTACTATTTTTGTCATCTATTTGCTTTCACATTTTCGTTTTCTAAAAGGGGGAGCTTTATAATGCCTCCTCACCTGCCTGAGATCCCAACCCTTGAGGGAGAACAGCTGAAAGCAGGAGCAAGGACAAGAAGAGATATAAAAGTTGATTGGAGCCATACAGGAACCTCTGAGACCTAATGTAACTACCTCTCCTGCTTACCCACTTGCACAGAGATGGCATTGTTTAGTGCAGGCTTTGTGCCCACCAGGAGATGAGCAGCAGGGATGCTGTGGGCTTAAGAGCTGATTTGCAGCACCCATCATCGACTGGCAGCAGCATTTATCTAGGCCAGTAGGGATGCAGGGAGTGAGTGACTCACTCGAGGATTCATGCGCGCTCTCCCCCTCTCCTCCCCCCGTTGCAGCTGTGGCTTGGTCATCAGCCATTTGGGAACTAGCAGCTTTATTTGGTTGCTGTTTGCAGTGGGCAGTTTCTGTTAATGTTGTTAATTTTATCAACTGCCTTGGAAGCTAACTGACTTCAGAGAAGACTTGAAATTGCCTTTTCTGCTCTCTTCTCCTTACCTGCTGTTAGGGCTGCCCACCCAAACAGCTGGTCTAGCACAAACTTGGCTGAGGAGGTGAGAACAAGCAAATGGGCTGGAGGCAGAAACTTCCTAAGCTGATTCACCAACAACATGGTCACTATTTTGTATGGTGGCTGATGTGGTTAGGCTAAATGCCCTCTCTGGGTGCCACCTGGGCTGTGATGACTAGAGGGTCTTGTGGCTTTGCTCCAGCTGAACAGAGAAACACATTTCATGGTGTGGTGGAGGAAGGAATATATGAAGAACATGGAATTGTTTTAAAAATTGTAAAATGGAAATCTTATTACTTTGTGTCATAACAGTTGCTAAACTCATCAGAAGTTGCCAGACTTACTCTGTTGAACTGTGAACAGTTCAGTCACACTCCAAGTGAACTGTAAGGCTGCAGGCTGCTTCTGAAGGTTATGGCCTGCAAAGGAGAACAGCCTGTCCTGAACAGCCACTGTGCTGTTCTTTGCTCCCTATCACCAAGGCCAACAAGTCTCATCTCTGAGCTAGGCTTTCTCATCTCCATTTTTTTTTCCCCATTTTCCTTGCACTGCTAGTTTTGGTGGGTGCTCTGTCCTTCCCGTGCTCCATACTAGTGGCTTCCCTCTGGACACTCCTTTAGTCATCTTTGTCTCCTGTATGTGTGCCTGTCTGCAAGTGCTGAAGCACATTTTACGCTTGCATTTACCAGGGCCTGGAGGACACGCTTTCTAGGCCTTCCTGCCCGCTGGCTGCTGTCGCTTCAAATCCTGGCTGTGTTAGATATAAGCAGCTTGGGACACTTGCTGTCCATAAGTCCTGAAAAGGGGCTGTGTGCTCTGCCCTGCCACTGCTCCCCTACCCTGCTAGATCACAGGACCTGGGAACCTCTTCTTGCTGCAGAGACTGGTCCTACAGCACAGAAGAGTATTTAGCTAGTTATTTATTTTAGGTAATGAACTGTACTTCTCCCATGTTCCTCAGCTTTCTAATGAGCTATATGAGCTACGTATTTCTGTGCTGGGCTGCAGCAGTACCTTCACAGTACGCACCTGTAGTTGTCCTCTGCCTGCCGTGCTGCAGTATTTAGATACACTGCTTGACAGAAGGAATGAAGAAGAGGAGAGAGGCTTAAGAAGGAGCAGGGGTCTCCTTTGCTAGCATTCAGCTTGAAATGGAGATAGCAGTTTTAGTGATAGGATGAGCAGGGTCCCAAGTCTCATCGGCTGGACCAGCTTTCCGGTTACAGATAGCAAAATGAAGAAGCATAAGGAGATGTTTTTTTACTATGCCATCTGTTGAGAATGGTATCTGTTAGGGAGCTTCTTTTAACAGGGGTGCTGCAGTCTGGAGCCCACATTTGTGCTCCATGGAGCTCATATTGGACTGCGGAGATTTCTCAGGCTCTGGTCATAGCGGACCATGCTCCACTCTCTTTTTTTGGTTTGTAATTCAACCTCTGTTTGTCAAAGTAACATTTGTAGGACAGAAATGTTCCTTTTAGGTCAGAGGTGAGGCTGTCTGGTGGGTAGTGTGGAAAAGTTTTTTCTGCCACTATTCCCATTTGTGTGTTCAATAGAAAAGGGAGGGTTTAGTCTTCAGACATGTTGGCTTGGCATCTTAACAGTCACCTTATTTAGACCGAATCTTAACAGAGAAAGTTCCTTTGTAGCCATCAGTGTTAGTGTTTTAATAGCTGTTTCACTGCATTTTCTTTCTCCTTCTGACATACCTTCTTTTCTCCTCTCATTTTTTTTTTTTTTCTTTCCTGGGATAGGCAGCAATTTACAGAACTGAGTGCTCGGAGAGCTACAGTGTCAGCCTCTCATCTTCAGTCATTGTTTGTGGCTCACTACATGAGATGGACCTAATCAGTGAGGATTGCTGTTCTGGGTGCGTTGTCTGTTAATCAGCAAATCTGGCCATCTCTGGAGACTCAATAAGTGTCTGTTAACTTGATATGGTGCTGTGGAATTCAATGCCAAAATGCACCACATAATCTAGATCCAAACAATAGCAAAAGACTTGGTGGAGGGAGCTGCAGATGACCTTAAAATTAGTATTGCAGTAATGTAGCAGCATTAAATGCCTGCAGGCAAACAAGATCTAAACTGATCTAGCTAGGAGCATTAAACATTCATCAAAACAAGAAGTTAACTTAGCCAGAAAATAAATCAAAACTGTAGCATAACAGCTGCTTTTTTGGAAAAAGATGCAAGTCAGATGCCTCTTTCCCTGAGAATCTGAAATCAAGCATGGTGATGGGAGAGGGAGACCACTTTAAAGCTGTTTTGCTCACCGGATAGTCCAGATCTGGAGCTTTCATGAGAAGGAAGCTATTTTCAGACTGTGCTCTTGTCAAGTGCAATGCAGGCTTTGTTGAGTGGCAGTTCCACCCAAACAGGATAAAAGTTGGTTTAAAAAATAATTTAATATTTCTTTCAAATTCTGAACACCAGACCTTACAATGAAAATTCCTTAGGTCGTAGTATGACACTGAGGTAGGATTTCATGCTTCCCAGAGTGAGACATGATGAGGTATCTCAGCAGTGCTAATGCTGCCTCCATCAGTTTTTGCTTGGAGAGAGTGCTCAAAATCCATTAAATCTGAACTGCGTTGTTTCTATCTTCATTTCTCTTTCTGCAGAAGGATGAAAAATGGGGTAGTGAGAGGTTCAGATTCCAAAGATCTGAATTTGTTCACAGACTTGTCACTGATATGTTCTCTCGTTTCAGTACCTCTGCTTTTCTTCTCCAGTTCCTTAAAGTTAGGGAAAGAAACCCTGTGCTTCAAAGGTTTTCTGGCTGCATGGTAAATGTTTGTTACACACCTAGAGATTCTCCAACAAAAGATGCTACAGAAGTAGTTGTTCTTTTATGAGTATGTTTTGTTTGTTTTCTAACATATTTTCCCCCCATTTAAGTATCTGTCTTCCAGAAATTTGCCAGAATTTATATTTTTCCCAAATCTCTGCTTGTGCTGTGCAGGTCTAGGGGCAATTCAAGAAAGCTCTACAAAGGGCACCTAAGGAAAAACATTATTGTACAGCTCTATATGACCTAAGACATGCTGTTATGTGTACTGTCCTGTCCGTCTCATTGTAGAAAGCATGTGGAACCCCTCCAAAATTTAGGCTGTGTCTTTATTTAACAAATCACTTGTCTTCTCTTAATCTCTGTGAAAGCTTGTTGGGATGCTGTTTATTTAAACGTGCATCCTACAGCCAGCGTCTTGGATCTGAAACATTCCCCCCAACTTTCTAACCAAAAAAATATTGTGGGGGGGGTGTGTGTAAGTTAGCATTGTGACTGCAGCCTCCTGCCTCATAATTTTCTAACCCACAACTTCTACCTGTCTCTGTGTTGCAACCCACACCTTTTATAGGAAAGATCAGCTCCCTGAATGTATGCCTTCAGCTGATCAGCCGGGGTGCAAAGCCAGTGTCTCCCCTGTTTTCTGCCTTGAAGATTGGCTGTAGGCATGTGAGATGCCAGACTCTTCTGTTGTGCATTTGCTCTGCATCTCTGCTGTGAGAGTGTCTGGGGGAAGGGGTTGGTGGTGAAGGAGGGGTGTGGGTGGAGAGTCTGCTCTTGGTCTCAGTGAAGTTTCTGGTAAGCTGGTCACATGAAACAAAAAATACATCAGCTCCCTTCCCCCATGCACCAGAGTGTTTCTTGGCTCTGCACCCAAACTAGCAGCTGAGCACGTGATTTACTTGTAAAATGCACTTTAAAAAAAAATTTGGTGCCACTGCAGATGGGAAACTAGGGATGGGAGAGCTGGACTGGGACTGCCCTCTGTTCAGGGGTGAGCTGCTGTCCAGGGGAAGGGGTTATGCCTCCTTGCTGAATTGCAGGAAATAGGGGGATGTGGTGCTGCAGGACATAGGCTTGGGGGAACGCCTGCTGCAGGATGTGGGGCTGCAGAGGAAAGTGCAAGCTGCAGGAGGCAAAATGGAGGACAATGTGTTGAACCACAGCCCTACCAGGGGAAGGAGGTGGGGGGGGCTGCATAAGGGGCAGGGGGAAGGAAAGGGAGAGCTCTGTTGCAAGTGGTATGGGTGGCTGTGCTTTGAGAGTTGGCTACACAAGTACTCTGAACTGAAGGTCTTCTTACAAGATGCAAGGTCTGAAATGACCATGACAGAGAGTTGTACTCATTTTTGTTCTATTTTGTTGCAATAAAGGGGAAGTTGTTTGACCATTCAAAGCTGGGGAGCTCAGCATCTTCTGGTTCAAAAACTTCATTCATTTTGCTACTTCTGTTTGTACCCCACAGTTCTTCCTTTCTCTGGGAGGTAGGCTGTTTTGTTGTGGTTTTTTTTTTTTTTTAAATGACACTAACTCAGTATGCCCAAGAAGAGCTAAAAAAAGTCGTTACGCTCACCACAGACTGAGTGGAGACCTTCCAGCACATGCCTCCCAGATGCCAGGCTGGCAAGCAGGGCAGTTGCACCATTCTTAGGGGGAGTGCAATTGCACCACGTTTCTTCCTGTGTCAGGACTGCAATGCCTCCTGGCCACAGCAGATAAAATGAGATAAAAGAATTCCTGCCCTTTGCTGTGCTTCTGTCTGCCTGTCACCATTTGTGGTTGGTGATCTCCATTGCTTCACATTAGGAGGAAGGCGGCTGCATTTTTGTTGTTGTCAGCTAGAGGATGTATTGCTTCAGAGGAGAGCTACAATGTGCTGCCTCAGGAATTGTTCCCAATACTTCCCACTGCAGCACTGGTTTTCCTTGTGTTTCATCCCACACTAAGAAAGAAAGAAGTTTGTAAAGCAAGAAATGGCACTTTTTGCAGTAGCCAATGGAACAGGTGGAGTTGGTGGCTTGGTGGTAGTTTTAATGGTCAGCTGGTACAATTCTTAATTATTGCAGCAGACTGTAGGTGCCATCTTCTGTGGTTGTAGGTGTTTGGAAGGTAACCTCAGTAGTGAAACATTTTCTTCCCACCTGTTCACCATCAAAACTGGAAGGGTTGTTCCCTCTGTGACTTGCCTCCTTCACAGTGGCAGGAAATAAACTGATGGCTAGCAGTTAGAAGGGAAATGAAATTCAAATTAGAGGCTCTTGGAAATTCTTCTTTGGTTTTTGTAACTAAAGTAACTTGTTAATGGGAAAGGTTAACACAGAATAAAGCAGAGGTGACGCAGGCCTTGTATATTCCACTGGCAACATGAGAAGGATGACTGGGGAGATGAAAGACATTTATCTTGCCAGCAAGAGGAACTGGTATTCCCTGAGAGATGTGGACCACAAGCAGGGTTTGTACATGAGAAATGGCATCTGTGTCATGTCAGAGTTTACTGAAGACTTTACCTGGGCCTGCTTTGGCCTACGTCAGGTGTCCTCCACCCGCCTAATGCAGTCATGGTGCTGGCTCATTTTTCAGTGGCTGCACTGACACCAAGGCCTCAGACTGAATCCACTGGGCTTTACTTGGCTCATTGCATGTGACTGAGTAAGACTGGGAACATTAAGGCTTTTAAAACAGCCTGAAGAGCAGGAGATGTGGGAGCCTATGGCTTGTGGGGAAGGGGCAGTGTGTGCTGTGCAGGGATGTTTCATGAAGAGGTTTACAAAATTTTGCTCCGAGTGCTGTAGCAAGCTCAGAAAGGAGGTCCTTTGCCCAGATTCTGAGTTGATCTCAAATGGGAAGCCAATACCTACCATGAATGGCTGGGATGCAGCTCCTTCCTTTTCCTGAATGCACGTGTATTGAGATTCCATGTTGCTTTGCAGTGGTGGCTTTGGTCAAACTGTGGGATCTACTGTAGGTAAAAACCTAAGCTGAATGGTGGCTATTCTCTCTGAGAAAGTGGAAAACACCCAATGTGGCTTTATCTGTGCCTTTGTAGGCAACAAACGGCATGTTAGGCTGGATTACACTTAACCCCTCTGTTCACACATTTGATTGTAACTGAGATCACAATCATCTATAGCCTGCCCTGATTCACTAATTTGACCTCCTTTGACTCTTGAAGTTCCTGGAAAGTTGCTGGTGTCTGTGAAAGCCCAAGTTCCCCACTTCCTCTTAACGTGCACATCAGCGTGCTGTTGTTTTGCTTTATAATGTGTACAATAGGTAATACTCAGAGTATACATATCCTGAGTATTTCCCATAAAGCAAGAGGACAGGAATTCTCCTTCCCTTCCCTTACCAGGTCCACCTGCTGGATAATCCAAAGAAAAATTGGACAAGTTGTTTGCTGATAAACTGAAAAATATACATGTGAAAAGGCAGCTTTGAATGACATTGAGTATAGAAACTGCAATGTCAAAGGTGCACACTATGACTTTTTTTTAAAGGTTCTTCTCTTTTAGGTGTTTTTAATACTTTTTTCCTTTTGCCACTGTTGTACACATATTAATATCTGTATTTAGTTAGATTATCTTTGCAAAGCAAGTACAAGGCAATGAATTACTGGAAAAGAGAATAAATTTCTCTGGCCCACTCTTCAGGGTGCTCATTGGAGATACAAATAGAATTACTTAAATCATCTTGAGTTTTAGTCTATGATGTTGATATTCTAATTTCTTCATTACTTGAACAGAAAAGTGGAAACTCTTCTAAGTTTATATAGTTTATTCCTTTTAGTTTGTTTGTTTTGGTTTTCCAGTACAGTAATATCAAGGGGTTCACAGATCTTGGTGTGTGTAAACACAGCTTGTGACCAACTGTGTGAACTTTAGGCTGTCTTTAGGATCCATGTAAGTATGTACTCTTAGGGGTAGTATTACACTTTTACTAGTGGAGTTGTTTGTTTCTGGGAAGTGGTGAGATTGTGGGGAAAGGTTGCTACAAGGTAACATAATATTAGTGGTTTTGCTGGAGGAAAGGCTTTGTCAGAAAGTATTTTTGCCAACATTTCATGAAAGAAATCTTGTATTTGTTTGTTGTGTCATGTTGGCACTTGAACCTCCTCTTTCTTTCAGTAGTTGAAGGCAAGTGATGAGGATTTCGCCACTGTCTTGTTTCTCTGGCTTTCAAAGGCTGAGAAAAGTGGAGCTTTGTTGTTTCATCTTCACTTGCTGGCTCCAGATGCATCTCCGCCTTGGCAACTTTTTGCACAGTTGCTGCAGCAGAGATGCTGGAGGTGCCGGTTGGGCGTGGGAGCCCCTCTACCCTTGCACTAGGGACATCATGCCAGAGGGGTCACTGTGCACTGAAAGGCTGGAAAACAGACTTTAGCTTTGAGAAATGTCACCTGCAATGGCAGTAGTATGCTGCTACAGATTTATTAATTTTAGCTGGTCTTTGAAATGGCAGTGTAGAAACACTGAAATGGAAATGTCAAAATCAAGTAGCTGGAGGAAGGGAGGGAGGGAGGGAAGGAAGTGTCATTATATGCTTATTTTCTTCACATTTTTCCTTAGGCACCTGCTCTTAGCTCTTGTCAGAAAGGATATACTGAATCTGTGGGGGCTTCTGGACATTCCTAAGGCCTAGAATGATTTTTTTATGTTCATTTCTACTAACTTCTGCAGAAGGGGAAATGGTGGTGGTCTGAGACTTGCTGATATTCCTGTTTAAAGTGGTGATGTGGCATGGCATATTGTCCTCTGCAACCCTTTTACAAATGCTGAGAGATCTCAGTTGTACTGTAGCACAGACTTGTTGATAAAATAAGAGAATATGGGGGAAAGTCTGTGGCTTGAAGTGCAGATGAGGGAGCTAGCTCTCTTTTGCTTGGAATGTCTCAGAGAGGAAGCTTAAATTTAAAGTAGCAAAGAGAAGCATGAAGGAACCTGAAGGCTCAGACGAGTCTCACACTACAAAATGTATTTGATGTAAATTCGATTTCTGTCTTGAAGCAACTCAAATGATATCTTAGCAGCTGGCACCAATTGACTATCTCCCGGAATTGGCACGATGACAGCAATCAAACTGAGTTTATTGCTTTGGGTTTGATACTTCTTCCAGACTCTTCCCATTCTCAGAAATGTAATCTAGAATGTGTTCCCACAGGAATGATAGCTGCAAGCCTCCTTTAACAGCAAGGACAAAGTATGGCCCTAGTGCAGGATGAAGACAGGTGGACTGTAGTATTGAGCTGCCAGATTATATATTCCAGTTGAGAGCAAGAAGATTATATAATGGTAAAGGGAGGAACATGGGTTTTTTCTTCATGACACAAATTCTCATCACAGAGATGATTGACATCTGTTAGTTTTCCTGCATCTTCTTTTTACTGCATTTAGGAAAGAATCTTCCTTTCCATTGAGGTGGCTAAACTTTAGGCGCTAAAAGTTGCCCCTCGCTTTTTTTTTTCTCTCTTCTTAAGGCAGGTGTACTAAATGAAGAATGAACTTTAGCTCAATATAGCTGCAATTTGATAAAGTAAGCCAGTAAATGCTGCAGTGGATGTAGTCCTTTCCACATGGAACTGCTTTGAAATGGTGCTATGTTTCTAAAGCTTATTGACGAAAGTGTATTAGAATTAATTTTTTATACCTTGTTTTCTAGGAGGTGTGAAGTTAATCACTTTCACGGATAAATCTTTGTTTGATTTATGTCAGTAACTATTTTGTCCAGTCTTTCAATTAGTTTTTAATGCTGACTTCTACCTCTGCTTGCCAGAAGATGGGACAATCTGAAATAGGTGTTCACATTTGTTTCTAGAGCAATAAATTTCAGTGTTCCTTGGGCAGATGGAGGGGATGGAACACAAAGGGCACATCTCTTTCAACTTGGTCACTGATCCTTTGAGGAGCTTGTGTCAAAGCTCTGTCTGGAGAGCATGTCTGCGTGGCAGCTGCCCATGGCTGAAACAGATCCCTCTCTGCATCTCTCAGGAGCCAGAGCCCGTCAGGGCATCACAGCTATGTCTGAAGCTGGGAGGATTTCATGCTGTGCTGCCTGTGCAGGGTGGCAGTGTCAGCACCTGACACCCAGACCATCTCCTCCTGCTCCTTGGCCAGGTTTGGCCCTCACCTTGCTTGCTTGGGACTCATCTCCTTTTTGGGTTTGTGGTAGGTGTCCTTCTCCAGACTCTGCAAGTGTACTGCATCTCCATGCAAACAGGTCTCACTATCCCTCCCTGGCAGCCTCTGCTCCTCAGCACAGCTCCATAACAGGCTGATTAGGCACAATGACCTTTCTTTTTAATCTTCTTTTTCTTTTTTTTTTTTTTTCTGTTGTTGTTACATAAATGTTCTCAATTGACAGCTCTAGACTACTGGTATTTGTTGAAATCCTTTACCCTGTCTGTGTCTGAAAATCTTCTCCTGGGTACCCCTGGAGGAGAAACGTCTGGTGAGGAAAAACCTCCTGCAAAGCAGCCATGCATATATTGGCTAGAGCAGAAAACTAGGAACTGTCCCTGGAGAAGAATGGAGCCCAGAAGTTGGGTCTCACATTATTCATCCATCTCTGCCACCACATCTTTGGGATAGCAGACTGAAGTGGTCAGACAATGAAATTATTTTCTTAAAAAGCATAACAAATTGTGCATCAGTATAAAACTGGTCATATTCCACACCCTGCTGAAGATTTCCAGGTTTTCATGAAGTAAAGCTGTCTGCGTTTTGGTTTTTATTTCTGTTGGGTACACTTCCTTTTATATCAAGTTATCCTGTATATCTGCTGAAGTTTGATGCATTTAGGACAAATAGGCCAAACTATCATGGTTTTGGTCTGCTGTCTTCTGTACTCAGGCAAGGTTGTTGTTGTTTTAACCTGCTCAGTTAGAGATTCTTACAGCTGTGATTTTACTAATTGTGCACAGTCATTTCTGTCCATCCACTGTACACGAACAGTCGTGTCCCAGTTAATGGGCCGCATGTTTGTGTAAAATGGAGCGGTTTCATTTTTGCAGGTCCTTAACTCTCACAGATGATGCTAACACAATCATTCTTGTTTTCCATTAAAATAAATCCCTAACCAAATCAAAACCCAACCCAAAGAAATCCCAATTCTCTGAACAGGCATTTTCTCATCAGGTATATTCTAACCGAACCCAGTATTAACGTTACTAGAACAACAGTGCAATATTTGCACTGCAGTAATGTTAAGGGTAGTTGGGTTAAATGTAGATTCACATTTAACATGTTGAACCAAGATGCAGAAATCATATCATATAAAGAACTAATAAGGAGAAATAGGTATTCACACCTTGGTTTGGGTATCAAACATAAGTAAGTTTTCTCCTGTTTTTAAGCACCATCTCCTTAAGCATTTACATTTTAAATTTTACTACAAAAAAGCTACATAGACTGCACTTTCCTTTCTATGTAGATACTCATTGCTTCAGACTGTAGGTAGAATAATTTTCCAAATAGCAAGATTCTTTTTTTTATGCCTGGAAACAGTAAATGAATATTAGATGAGTGTTTGTAATATCCTGTACTTAAGTTTTAAGCATCAGCTATTGTTCAGGGCTAGACAGCTCTGTAACATAGCAGGAAAAGAGCTTAATGAAATCCAATATTTGGAAGCAGGAGGTAGATGAATTCAGACTTGGAACAGCAGTGCCGAATTTTAACAGGAAGGATAACTAACATTTGGAGTAATTTCTGTGGGTGTATGGCTTTATTTACCACTTGAAGTCTTGAACATGAACCTTTATGTTTCCTAAAGGATATACTGTCTTTTAGGCAAGTTATGGAAATTACTTGTTGAATTTCATAGTTGTGTGAAAGGTGGAAAATAGACCCAATGTGCCAGGCCTGGGATACTGTAAGGGAGGTTGGATGTGTTGGCATGTTTCTGTTAGCTGTAAGGTGTATTTCCATTGTGCTTTAAAAATAAGCAGCTCCACTCCTCAAATAGCTTGCAGAAATAAGTTTCATCTTTGGGACAGAGAGTGGAGAAATTATTTTCTTTGCAAGCTCTTGATAAGGCAGAGATCTTTTAATCATGATTTTGATATCGTTAAGGGTTTGCATTTTAAGGTTCAGCAAGAGCCTGTATAGGAGAAATGTTAAAGCTCACCCACTGACTGCTCTGCTGGACAGAAAAAATTTTGGGCATTTTGTCTCCTACTGGGAATAACCTTTGTCAGACCAGAGTAAGGTAGAAAATAGTGTCTCTGTGTTTATTCCCTATGTATTTAGATACCAGGTTGTTCCCCACAAGTACCAAATTGACTCTGCTGCTGATTTGACAAGAGTCAAATGCCTACACTGTGCCAAAGACCACGAAGTGATGAAGATCTTTGGGGATGGGGTGGGGGAGCTACTTTCAAGTCACTGGTTGGGCTGTGTTCTGGTCCTGCCTGGAACAGGACGGTGATCCTGCAAGAGCAGGAGCTGTGATCCTCTAGGACCCGCAGCAGGAAACCCGCCCAGCCTGACCTTTTGCTGCTCTCAGTTGTAGTGGCTGACTGCTGCAGGCTGGTCTCCCAGGGCTGGAGTGTGCTTTTTCTCTGTGAGTTGTGCTTGAGTTGGCCTGTTTTGTTGCCCTGGAGACAGAAGAGTGTGGTATGCTTTCCCCCCGACCAGAAATAGTTTCCTGTACCTTGTGACCGGAGTGCTGTACTCCTCCTCTGGTCTCCAGCCAGGCTGTGTGGTACTGGAGGGATGGGGTGTGGGGTGATGACCTCTTGTCACAAGTTCTGGTGTGGCTGCTGCCCATGAACACTGGCTTCCCTGCCAGCTCCCCTCCCTCTGCATGATGGTGTAGAATTTCAGGGGAGCAATTGCTCTTGATTTACATCTCCCATGGCATTTTGATGGTTATGTCATTTTGTTTGAGCCTTGCTCCTGTCAGCTGTCTGTCCTGGCTGTCAGGACTCGGTGGCTGAGTAGCACGTGGTGGGCTCTTGCCTCTTCTTCCCTCTTTGCTCAGCTGTTTTTACTGTCTGCTTCTCTGTGTCCTTGTACTTGGGAACAGATTCTCAGCAAGTGTAGCTGTGCATGAGGGCAATGTGATCTGGGTGGATGAAGGATCCCCTCCTGTAGAAGTTCCAAGTAGAGCTGGGAGGGAAAGTGGAGAATTTGCAAGACCCAAATGTGCGAGTTGGCTGTGGATAGTTTGTCTTAAACTGTTGTCCTGCTGTGAGAATCTCTCCCAAGTCCAGAGTGTGCAGCAGTGTTTGTTACCTTGCAACTGTGTTTTGCAAAACTTCATTGGCGAGAGATGCTGCTAAAAGGGAAGCCAAGGCACCCCCACCCCTCCCTGGCAATGCAGGTGAGAAAGTGCTTGCACTGCACCAAGGCCTCAGGAGCATGGAAGCTCTCCAGGCTTTCTTGCTGTCTGCTACTTTATTGGAGAGTGGTTCTGGCACAGAACTGTAAAATATACGCAACAACAACAATAATTTCCAGGACTGAGAAGGAAGAAGAGATGAAAGCAGTAATTTACCTTTCCCCCATCCCTGAACAGTAGCAGAAGAGGATGTAAGCACATCTCAGCCCTATAAAGTATTAATTGGGACGTTTTCTGCAGTTCAGCAGTGGAAAAGAAGACAGAAACCCTGCAATACCCTGAGCTGCTATTCCCAGCCTGGGAGAGAAAAGTGTTCTGTTCTGTGCTGAGATTTGGCTCGGTCTCTGTCTTCTGCTCATGGGGAAGAGAACAGTTGCCCAAAGCTTCCTTTACAAAGAAAAGGGAAGACCATGCAGAGACCAAGGAGCTCAACAGGCAGCTTTCAGGCAGAACAGTGCAGTGCTACTTTGTTGAAATGGGTCTCTAGTGTGATTCCTATAAATGGGAGAATGCTGCATTCCTACCTCAGTGATCTACTGAGTAGTCCAACCAGCCAAGGGTCCTGCTCACTCCTCCTTACTCCTTGTGTGTCTCAAGGATGCAGAGAAGGAGTGTTTTCAGCCCATGTGCTGAAGATCTGTATGAAAGGAAAACTCAAGAGTGTGCAGGGACTGCTGCTTACCCTTGCTATTTTGTTTTGATGGCTGGAATGGGGAGTCCGAGGACTGGAAGTTCTTGCTTGTCTCATTCTAGGCATCTGCATCCCCAAAGTCTAGAGTTTAGCATCTGCCAGGGCTGCCTAAAAGATTTTGTCTCCCTCAGATCCTTTCAGTCAATCAGTGCTTGTCCAGTGTAAGCATTTCACGTGAGAAGATGAGGCTTTTGTGGTGTAAATTTAGGACTCAGCCATTGGTGTAAAAGCCTCAGTGGCTAAAAGACCCCCTGCCTCTTGGCTGAGAAGGGCAGAATTGCTCTAGCTCCCTCTCCTTTCCTTGAACTTGAGCATGGGAGGAGAAACCGTATTTTACTCTCCTTGATATTTTTCTATAATCCAGATGAATGTCGTGCTTGAACTGATGTTGCCTTTGGGCTGGAATAAGCATACTTAGCATTTGGGCAGAACTTCTTGCCTGGAGTTTTCTAAGTGCGTGATCAGCATTTCACCAGCGAGTCTGTCCATGGGTACTGAAGTATGGTTACCTTTACAGTTCACTGAAGCTGGCAGAGTTCCCTACTTCATGTGATGGCTGTGCACAAGCAAGAGCTGTGTATTTCCTTTTCCCTTTTCATGTGAGTTATCTTTTTGTCCAACTCTCCGGCTTTGGAGAAGGGGTAGGTCTCGAAAGGGGTGCCACTGCAAGTGGTTTTGCATATTTGAGAAGCTGGTGGAAGAGCTGTGTCTTTTATTCTGCAGCTACTCCCTTTGAATCAAAGGATACAATACCAGTTTAGCGCTAACTCTTTAGTGGGAGTGGCAGTCCTGTCGCCTGAAATGGCTGTGAGGTTTTGGGAGACAGTTGTGTTCCAGCAGTTCCCTGTCCTCTGGATGTCTGCTGGGTCATTGTGTTACTCTCTCTGTAGAATATGAGCAAGAGCTTAGTTCAGAGTTGTGGTGTTTAACACCTTGTTTCTTATTCTCTTTCAGATCACCAGAAACTGGAACGTGAAGCTCGAATTTGCCGACTTCTAAAGCATCCAAATATTGGTAAACTTCCTTGGGCTCAGAGGGATGGGGATGAGAAAGGAGTAGTAATGTGTCTGAGCTAGCATGCTGTAAGAGAACAGATGTATTCTGAACATTCACAACAACTCATCAAAGTTACCTGTTGAAATCACCTTAGTTTCTCTGTGACAAATTCTGCATATAACCCTGTTCCATTCCTTAGCATCCTGATCCAGATGTTCACCAAAGAGTGCCATGTTCCCATCTACTCACCCATGCAGAGCTGTCCCTTCTCCTTGGGTGGCGCATGACTCTTGTCTGCTCATCTGACAGTCTGCAATGGGAGTGATGTGTTGTGTTTGTTTTTCCCACACCTATCTTCTGTTTCTTCTTCTTGGCCCTTTGTGGCATGTCAGTTTAAATGCTGTATTCAATAACATACCCAAAGTTAAAATAGGGTAGGGCAATATATCAGCTCTTCTCATTACAATGGCCGCTTACTCTGAAAATAAGAGACCAAAACCAAATGCCCATTTTGATGGAAATGAGTACTGGAGTAAAGGGAATACTTTTGTCTAGAAATACAGGAAGAGGCAAAATAAGGCACAACATTAAAAACTACATTATTTACTGAACTGTAGAGAGAGGGCATGGATTTTTATCTAGTTCCAAAGCACCATGGAAGTTTGGACCCTTAATAATCCCCTTTTTGGGTTCTTTAAAGTAAGTAAAACCTCTAGGATCCTAGCTAAGATCTGATTTGAGTTAATTTATTTAAGAAAACATTAAGAAATACCAAACTGCCACCTTCAACCAAACCACAGTTAAACATCCATGCCTGGGAAACATACCTTTCTTTTGCATACATATCAATGTAGATAATACTTTAAGGGTCTGGTCTCCTGACTTTCAGCTTCTCAGTCATTTGCTCCTATCCTCTCATGGGCTGGGAGAGGAAAGGTGCCTTAGAGCGTGGACTAGCATCTATAGCCTATTACATACGTGATGAAGAAGGAATTTCCACAAGCTTAGGACCTCACATAATGCAAAGCTCCTTAGTAGCAGCTTTTCAGCAGACAGAGTTTTCTTGCATCTGAATGTACTTGTGGAGGTATGGCATGAAGAGGGGAGCAGTGGTCACTTTCTGCAGTAATTTGCACTGATGAATATGTTAGCCAGAATATTTATTTCTTGGCAATATTCAGAATGACTAAAACTCTATTTATTGAGCTTCATTTCCCCTGTAAGACTTGCTGCACTTAGTTTAGTAGGTGATGTCACTTTTTATTTTGACCTAAACTTCACTTTAATCATCTCTCCTTTTCATAATTTCTTACATCTTTTCTTGCCAGACCTCTCACAAAGTAAATCTGATAGACAAAAGGAAAACCACTTTTATAAGTACACTGCATGGAAAACAGAAACATATCACATTCCTCGTTCAGTTCTACAGCTTGTTCTTCATTTGTAATGAGTGATAATGCTTGTCTCCTGTTCTGTTGTGGTTTGGAAAAGACAGTTTGGGGGAATGTCTGTGGTTCTTGTATTTTCTACAGAAAATTTCTTGTCTTCCTAGAAGGAACAATTTTTCTTTCAAGCTTCTAGGAAAAGAAGCTAGTCATTGTAAACTCAACAAGTGCTCACAAACAGAAGTAGAGGAATTAAGTTTTAGACCTACAACAGAGTTGAACTGTGGAAGTCAGGAAGTCATATGGTCCATTCAGCAGTCCTGTGAAAACCTTCTATACCTGCCTGGTTCCAGGCATGTTTGTTCTAAAAAACCTTTACTGCTTTCACAGCCCCTGGTGACAGTCTTTCAAATTTTAATTTTTCTGTTGGATAAACATTAAAAACATAATTGGGTGCTCTCTTAGCTTGTTGTTTCTAGTTCTATCTGGAGTATCTGGGGAAATTGTTCTTGTAACAATCTTTTACATATTTGAAGACTGTTATCATGTCTCTTTTTAGTCTTTTTCTTCAGACTAAACAAACCCAGTTCTTTCAATCTTTTCTTATACGTCATGTTTTCTAGACCTTGTATTTTTTTTTTTTATTTATTTTCCCCCCCCTCCCCCATCCTTCCCTGGACTCTCTCCAGTTGCTTCATATCTTTCTAGAAATGCGATGCCCAAAACTGGATGTAGGATTCTAACTCAGGTCGTGTCAGTGCTGTGTAGAGGGGGAAGAAGTACTTCACCGGTCCTACCAAAGATACTCTTTTTGTACCTCAGTCTTTGAAACTTGTAAATACACTGTTGATGCACATTTGTTTTCTGATACATCATTGCTGCAGACTACTTTCTGCACAACTTCTGGCAAGCAAATAATTTTTCCATCTTGTATAGATGAGGATTCCTATTGAAGTGTACATTTGTCTTTATTTAAAAAAAAACAGGAAGAAATCCAGTCTGTGGGTGTCCCCCCCCCCCGATTTGTCAAGACCATTTTGATTTATCTGTTGATAGTATAATAGGGTTGCAGCTCCCACAGTAACGTAGTCTTTAATAACAATGCCATATATTACATCATGTAGATAATTAATAACACTGTTGAATACTGTTGGAGTCTGGACAAACTCTTGAAGATATCCCTTGACACATTGTTCCAGTTTGACAGTGATCAATTTTGAGTATTTTTAGAATGAGTTGTATACACTATTGTAAGCTACTTCTGAATACATGTTTTTTTCTTAATTGCTTGTGGAAAGAGCATGTAAGATGCTGTCAGAAGCTTTGCTGGAGTCCAGATGCTAGATGCACTGCTGCTTCCGTGTTCCTTGGACTTGTTAGGTTGTCATAGAAGGGAAACATGTTGTTCTGACATAGTGGTATTTTTTTTCCTCGAAATGTGTATTAGCAGTTAGTAATCACCTAGTTACTGGCATTCCATGTTGTAAACTCTTCTAGATGGATACTTGGTGTGTTGCCTTGGTGTGAACTATATGCGTAACTCTGCACAAACCAGGAAGAATTCTGCAGATTTTGAACTTGCTTTCCATTTCAAGTTTTGTTGTTACTGTTTTTGTTGCAAACTGCATTGCAGCAAATCCTGTTTGTCTACAGTGACCTGAGCCTGCAGTGAGTCTTGGGCAGAAGATTGAAAGTTAGGACTCTGTGAGGCGGTCAGAGTACACAGGATATAAAGCAAGCCTATTGCTGAATTTGTGGTTCTTATGCATTTACTGCAGGGCAGTTGATTCTGGACAGCAACACACCGACCATAAAACTGCTACTTTGATAAAATAAAGCTTACTTTAGATACAGAGTAATGGTGATATTTCCATTTGCTGTTGCTTTTTGTGAAATAACTGCTTTCTGAGTTATCCTAACATGCCTTCATAAAATTTCAGCCCCAGTTATAGGCTATTGCTCTGTAGTTGGATGTTTTGCTTGTCTTTAGGTGCACATTATGGCCAAGGTAATCACAGTGGAGTAACCCTTCCAAGAGCTTGGTGTTGCAGTTTTTGTCTGGACAAAAAAGAAAAGTTAACTTGAGACAATTTTCTTCTGATTTCCAATTCATGGTATGTACCATGTTGAATGTGTCATTATAGCTGGTCAGACTTCAGTAGAGAAAGGACTTCTTTCCCTAAATTTCAACTTGTTCTTTTTCCTCCTGACAACTTCTACAAAACTTTGAATTCTCTCCCAGAGAAGCCATTTGCCAGCCGTGGTCACCAAATACAGCAGAATTGGACAAACAATCAAACAGTGATCTGTTCACTTCAAAAAATGCACTAATTACTGAGGATATCGATATGCTAAAGAGGCAGAAGACAACATCATTAAAATGCCATTGTCCATAAGCAAATGAAGTGCCTGTGGAAGTTGGCAAGAGTCACAACTCCATGGGGAATTCCACTTCTTGAACAACTTACTGTTCCAGTGATTCACTTACGTATAAATCTTGTGGGCATTAGACATGGATGTATTTGAGAACACGTAGAAGAGAATGATGTGGCTCTCTTCTCGCTCCATCTCTGCTTTGCCGGAAAGAGGCAGATTTCTATAAGCACACTCATAGCCCTGACTCTTCATTTGCAGATGCTTTCCTGGTTGTTCCAGTGAAACTTGTGCAATGGCTAGGATAAAACGAACTTCTGTTTGTAGTAGAGCTAAACTTACAATGTGTTGCATATTAACTCTTGCTTACTGGAACAGCTCTTTTGGTTTTCTGCTTAACCAGTCTGTGTATTTAATTTTTAAATCTTGTAATTCATTCACTACAGGGATTCTTTTGTCCAAAATTCATTTTTCTTTTCCAGGCTTCCTGCTATCCATTAAATGTTAGAACAGTGACAGAACTGGGAACCATAGTATTATCTTGCAGGCTTGTTCAGTGCAGATGTGAAGTTTAGAACAGTGCTGAATGTGACCTTCCCTGTCCTAGGACTCCCAAAGTAATAAGGATGCAAAATTTTATCAAAATCATCATTCATAGTTTTGGAAACTCTTCTCTAGCATTCCTGTGTTCTCCTACAAGGATAGAATTGTTCAGTGTGACTTGTTCAGAGTACAGAGCAGAAGTCTGCTCTTGTATGGATTTTCTGCACTGTGTTGTTAGGTGTTGCCTTTCTCCTAAATTTTCTTTGTTATGCCAGTCTAAATATGTACCTCATCTTTGGATCTGTAACTAATTGATCTGTACTCTGTCTTAGATATTTTTAACCCAACTGTACAGAAGTAGTTCTTTAATATCTTTTTTTCATAGTTGGAACTGAGCACTTCTGGTTGGTCATTGTGCCCCAGCTCATAGCAGCCTTTGTTCTGAAGAACTGTATGCACTTAGGTCTAGAATAATAAAAATACATATTTTAAGAGAGATTGGTAGTAGCCCAAGAGCCGTGGCCAAATTCTGTTTCTGTTTTCTGCCTTCATATACTCTGCTGAACTGCTTCAGAGTTAATTTCTTTGAGGGAATTTATAGCAGTGGTGAAATGCTGTCCTCAGCATCTATCAGAATTATTGCTTTTTCAGGTTTTTCTACTTTAGACTTCTTTTCCAAAATATACTTGCATCTGAATTCTTTTTACTTCTATCTGTTGGCTTTTCTCAGCATAAACCACAATTCTGGACATGTCCTTATTTAAAATGTGAAGAAAATGGTATAGAAATCTCATATGAATTAGAAAAATTTCTTTTGATCTGCATGAGTCTTATTTCCTTTGACAAGTGGTCTGTTCTCCTAGTACCTCTGATTTGTGGGGGTGATTTTGATGGATGTATGTAAGAAAAGGCCTCCAGTTTGTGTGCCCTTAAATGATGGTTATGATCAAGGTGCAAAGTGGTGCAAAGACTAAGAAGAATGGTATCCTTCTGCCTACTGCCCAGATGGAGAATCCCACAATGCTCATAAGTAACCTGTGTGGGAAACTGTATACCGACCATGTCTGCAGACCTAATACTGGATTTATTGTCTTTGTGGTATCAGCTACAACTTCAGGTTCACTCATCCCTCATTCTAAGATACTAGTCTTGATAACAAGGCTCTCAAATTTTCTCAAATTTTCCCAGCAGCCACTTGGAATGTTTTCCTATCACCTTTTCCTTAACAAGAGATTTGAATTGCTTCCTTAGTGAACAAGAAAAAAACGTAGGCTGTGTTTTGCTGTAAACAGCAGATTTCCTTGTTTTCATTTGGCTGCAGGCATCCAGACTGCCTTTGCAATTGGGACAGAAAGGATGCAATGTGCAAAGAATAGTTAAAATGCTGGGGATTCTCCAGTGGTTTGGCCACAATTACTGCCCTATGGATACCCGGGTGTTTCCAAGTGGGATGCTCCCACGCACAGCTGGCTTTTTAAAGCTGCTGTCCTGTGATTTCTGTTGCTGGGGTACTGCTTCTGGTGCAGAGAGGGGATGGTGTGTGGAAGGTGGGGTGGGTGGAGAAGAGACCTTGTAGCAAGATTTATGCTTTTTGACTTTCTCAGTTACTGAGCATCTTTTCCTTGGAAGTGTCATGGGTTTGTCTAAGAGTACAGCAAATTGCTGAGCTTCCTAAGAGGTCAAAAAATAATATTTGTGGATTTATACCCGTAACCTGCTCTCCTCCTACCTTGCCAAAAAAAAAAAAAAAAAAAAAAAAAAAAAAAAAAAAAAAAAAAACCCACAAAAAAAAAATAAAAAAAAAAAAAAAAAAAAAAAAAAAGAAAGAAAAAGTGAAAAACCCACCAACAAACATTCAAAAAAAACCCTCAAAAAGACTATGAGCTGGAGTGCACTCCTACTGGAAAGTTTGAGCCTTTGAGCTGCAAGTTACCATTTATTGTTTGCAGTCCCTTCACTGCTAGAGATTTAGATGAGTGCCCACGCATGTCTGCCTGATAGGATGTTCCCCAAAACCCCAGGCAGTCCACCTTTTTATTTCTCATTCTGATTTTCACAGTTAATTTTTTCACTGTTTTTTACCTCTTCATGTTTTCTTCTTTTACTGCCACCTCTTCCTCTAGCTTTTCCTGTAGTTTTAAGAAAAACATTTCTCCATAAGCCCCCTCAATTTGGGAATGGAAGAATAATTGCACTTTTTTCCTTGCCAGGGGTTATATTTATTCTGTGTGTCTCTCTGGTCTGTACTAGAGACATATTTGGATTACATTATTCATCTCTTTAGCTGTGAGATTTATCTGTATGCAAGCAATCCCTTAAAAAATAAATAGTGGGATGAGGGCCAGACTCAGTGCACTCAAAGGTACTGCAAAAATCAGAGGAGAATTCCTCTACTCCTCCCCTCCCCGCTTTATTTAGGATAGCCCTGAGGAATGGAGGAAGCCTCCTTCGGGGTTCCCCCTGGCTGAGCCCTGCACACATAAGGGGGGGTGGCTGCACTCGGGTGAAATTGTGCAAGCGACAACCTGCCTTTTGAACAGAGCTCATATCTGTGGAAAGGTGTCATGGCTGTTCTGGCAATGAGATACAGGAGGTGTGAACATCAGGGTCCTTTAGCAAGGTTTTGGAGGATGCTAGGCAGAACACCTGCCTGCATGGGCAGGAGCACTGCAGTGCCCCACTGAAGGCCGACTCATCCCTGATGGCAGAAATACATGTAGCCAAGTTGCAGAGCATTGCATGAGAGAGCTAAAATTTGTCATGGACACTATCTTTATTCTATTAATTCTAATAAAGTAGGTGTTGTCTGTGTATTTTCTTTGAGACATCAGTGAAGTTGTCTTGTTATTATTTTGGGGGTTTTTAGAAAAAGCTCTCATATAATACCAGTGGTTATCAGAAGTACTTTGCTTATCTGCTATGTGGCTAATAGGAAATTATTAATAACAATTCTGGATGGTCGTGATTGCACTGTTATCAGGAGAGCAGGAAATATTTGTGTTAATGCACTCTTTTGGCTCATGTAAGGTTTAAGTAGGGCATACTAAATGTTATGTATTGTGCTGAACTTCAGCTTTTCAATACAGACATTGTAAAATCAAAGGAAAAGTAACATTTAGTTGGAACTGAAATGTATTTTAAAAATGCTTTGTGTATGTGGTTTTTTTGTTGTTGTTGTTGTTTTTTGATTTGTTGTTTTGTGGTTTTTTTTTTACCACTGCAGAAGGATGAGTTTCATAATAGGAAAGATACTGTTCTCCCTGCAGCTCCTTGCTAGGCTGTAAATTTCTGTGTATAAAGGAATCTCCTGACTGGGCAGTGCTTTAACCTTGTTTTTTAGGGCTGAAATGTTACAAAGATTACAGTGAGAACCATGGTGGCGGGGGGAACCCACCTCAGTGTGTGTCTGCCTTTTCATACTTCCTTAGGACTGTTCCTTGTGTTTCTTTGCAGAGGCAGCAGCAACTTCGCTCTGCCTGAACTGGAGCAGAGTATTAACAAGTCCTTCTTTTCCATTTTTCAAAGCTTTAGAACTGCAGTTGGTGTGAAGTGCTGTGGACTTGGGGAGTCTGCAGCAAGCTGGTGTATGCCCAGCATACTGTGACGTCTCTGTGTCAGATTTGGGCAAGGAGGGAAAGAGTCCGTGTTTTTAAGGGACTGGTTAACAGCAACTTGCTATGTCCTGTTAGCTAACTGCCCTGCTACCATTAGTTACTGTTCTGACAAAGCTGGTCATTAGCTACCGGAACAGATGATTTCTAGAGGATTATTTGCATTACACAATTTAATGCTTTTTAATAGCAAATTTTTAATTAAAAGGAGAGTCTTTTGGAAGCAGCCTGAGCAACTGGAGATGAATTTTGCGTGTTTAATGTAATTAGAGAAACAGCTGGGGTGGGAGCCGAGCACCCAGCTCATAGGGAGTCACAGGTTGGCAGTGGCTCCTGACGGGACAGACATCCTGAGTGATGTGAACTGTGCAGGAAGCGTCCTGGCGCTCAGCCAAGCTTGGAGGTGGTGGGACAGTTCCCGTCTTGGCTGCCCAGGCTGGTGAGCAGCTGGGGAAGCAGAGAGTGGGTGGTAGCCATCTGTGTCAGTTCACTTGTCACTTGTGCTGCCATGGACGGTAGTGCTCAGTTTGCAGTCTGTCAGGCCGTGTGTATTTGTATCTATAGTTTCAGCACCTCCTGGCATGTTGGAGAATATCATTGGAAGAGGGCATCAGGTAGGTTTTAGCCTTTGGTTTTATTCTGCTTCTTCTGACATGCAAAGTCTCTTGAAATAGGCCCCTTGCAGTTGCTCTTACCTCCTCCATTTCTCCATGATACAGGTAAAAGTCTGATGTCTGGTTGGAAACTGCTGAGAAGTAAAGCTGTGGCTGTTTCTAATAAGTGGCTGACCTTTAAATAACATGGTTCAATCCAGAAGATCCCAGAGTACTTTTGAGTTTGTACTACTAAGGCTGTATGAAAGAGTTCCTGTGTTATAATTACCATGACCCAGGAAACAACCATAAGTCTCTGTTGCCTTGTATTGGCTCTGCTGCAGGTACTGCAACACAGGCAACTTACTTTAAGAGCCCCAAATATTATATAATCACAGCACAAGATCTGTTGGTGCAGAGATACTTGGCTAATACGTTCCTTTACATTCCCATAGTATCAAAATGCTTTATATTTAAGAATACCAGATTTAGCAGACAAGATTAGCTTGAACACTGTCCCTAAGGACAGGAAAATCATAGAATCAGATGGGTTGGAAAGGACCTCTGAGATCACCAAGTCAAACCCTTGATCCACTAGGTATGTAGGAGCAAGCATGTTTCATGACCTTTTCATTACCTTTTTCATTACACATTACCTTTTACTAAGCAGAGATGAGTGATTGCCAGGTGAAGGTCCTGTGGAATTATTCTTCTGTAGTTGCCTTTTGTTGTGTCTTCAGAAACCTCTTTGCTGGCAGATGCTTGCTTGCAGCACATTGCCAGAAACCACCCTGTGTAAACAATAGCCTGCCTGCTCCACCATGGGCTGAGCCCTCGTGCTTGACACAAGAGTGAAAAGATAATAATATTCAGCACACTGGACAGAGTGAAAGGGAGATGTGGGTCAAAGCTAGGCTAGGCATATTCTGTGTTTGTTTCCCCAATATCTGTTGGCCTTTTAGATGTGACCTTTCAAAAATGAAATGCCTGTTGCTTTTCAATGTCTTCTTATGTTCCTGTAGTTCAGGTGGGGTTTTGTAAAAATTGAAAGCTCTTTGCTGATCTCTTCATGATTCACTTCAACTTTTGCATTCACAGAGCCTTACTGTGCGTGACTCAGCAGCAATTTGCATTGGTTGTTAGGCTGGTGCAGTTTGATATGAAGGAGATTTTCCTCTTATGCTCACTTGGTTCATATCACAGTCAGCAGAGAGCTGTGGCTGTCTATACAGGATCACTTTATTCAAGCAGGGAATGTAAACCATGTTGCATGACTGTTACTGTATTGGTGTTTCTCACTAAAATACTTAATTTTCTGTAGTTATTATAATAGCCTATTAATATTATTTCTTTCAAAAATAAAAACTGTATGTGCACGAGGATTTTGAAACACTTTGAAGTAGCAACTTAAAGTTCTGCTCTTGAGGCAAGATTTCCAGTGAGTCTCTGAAGACAGTGGCAGAGAAAAGTAATATTCACAGGAGACGTTCTTAGAAAGCGCTTGAATTCCTGGTACACAGCTGCTGTTAGCTTCAGTAGCCGGAGCACATCCTTTTGAGCCACTGACTGTGGTATCAGGCTCTTTGTGAATACTCTGGATTGCATTAGGATTGCGGGTGATATACACACCCGCACAAGACAGAAAATAACTTGACTAACTTGCATCGGGCTGTGTTGAAGATCTGGGTTTTTGGGGAACAGGAGTGGTTTGGTATCACTGTTGTGCTGTTGTTATTTTTTCCAAGAGGCCAGCTTTGTGGGAGATGCTTCCAGTACAGGAAAGACCAGCTTACATAGGATGAGGCTGGAGAGGAGACTGAGGGCAGAAAAGGATACTTAAACTAGTTAGCTAGGTTGTGCCTTGTGTGTTGTGATGCATCACAGATCTTTAACTGTGCAGAAATACATGTATGCATTTAAAATTGGAGGAACAGTTTTGGGTAGCAGACTCTCATCACCCTTGGTGGAGTATCACTGCAGTACCAGATTCAGGACTACATATGATTAAAGTTAGAATTTTACAACTTGCTGAAAACATTGTTTCGTCAAGATGCTGCACTGAAATGACTCCTTATTTCTCCCAGAAGCTATGTGCTTCTTGGAGATATCCAAGTGGTGATGCACACTTTCTGATGACCGAGCAGCTGGTATTGTTGGAGAAGATGTTTCTACCTACCAGTCTGTAACTGATTCTGCTCCTTTGGATAGCATTTGTTCTGGCAGTGCTTACTATTGCTCTAGGGTTTTTTTATTTATTATTTCTAAAGTTATCAGTAAGACTTGCCAGTCTTACAAAATTAGATGTGCATGTGAACTCTACAAACCCTCTGTTTTTTATGTGGATGGGGCTTTTTTCTGTGCTCTGAAAGGACCTTGGGTAAAGTCTTTCACCATATCCTGTAACTGATTTAGTCCCTCAATGTCTGACTTGCTTCTGTTTTCTTTCTTACTCTCCTCTCTTTGTCTCTTCTTGTGAACCTAACCATTGTAGTACATGCTCTTTCATCCGTCAGAGATCTTTGAATGGGAAGAGTCATCAGGGGACTCCAGCTGTGTGTGGTATTAGCAGGGTCTAAATTTCCTACATCTATAAGACTCCTTGTGTTAAGAGTGTTTGGCTAGGAAGGAAATATGGTTTGAATTGCTGCTTCTAGGCAACAGAATGAGCTAATAGAAATAATCTACCTCATGTTTTGGTGAATAGAGTGAGATGAGGTTCCTTGACAAGTACTGGTCTCTTTTGTAGTTTGGTTGTGTTTTAGAAGACACTGTGTTGCTGTTGTGCAACTTCCCTCTTACTGCAACTTGAGACTTTTTGTGATGTGTGCATTTGTCTAGCCTACTGTGCTAGACATAGACATCACTGCTCCCCTGAAGAGAAAAAAAAAAAAAAAGGAGTGCTGAAATATTTTTGAAGAAAAGGTTAAGTGGATTTTATTTTTATTTCTCCCTATTTCTTAGCATGTATAATCAGGTTTTGGGCATACTTGGCCCTCCAATATTTAGATATTATATTTTTCACCCTCTTGTGTCAAAAGGTTACACAGATATGAGCAGCCTTTGTGAGCTCTACTCAACTGCTTGGTTGAAGCTGAACCTGTGGTAGATAGTAATAAAGTTGTCAGACAGTGTGTCAGAACCAGCAGCCTGTGAACAAATGGGATGTTCTTTTCATGGGAAAGTGTCTGAAACAGAGGACAGCCCAGTACTTGGGTTTCACTCTTGGAACTGGCCATTCAGGAAACTGTGTCCTGCCTCTAGGTGAAGGACACTTCCACGGATATCTTTAAGAGAGAGTTCATTACCATCTGGACAGTGGAAGTGTCAGATGGTTTCTGATGTTTGTGTATCTTCATGATGAATACTCATACAATGTGGATCATATTTGTGAACCAAAATGGAGAGCAGGCACAGAACCTTTTAAAGTGTTTTTTATCCTTCAAATACTTCTAAATAGATGCCATTTCATGGACTGGCTGAATAGTTGTGGAAAAGGCAGATCATGTGTTTAAGCTGATTGTCCCTAGTAGTTAGCACTGTGTTAAAAAGCAGAGCATTTTGACTTCATGTGTCAGCAGAGTCAACCATGGCATCAGAGCTATCCATTGCAGTCTCCTTGCTGGTCAGGAAAGCTTTTGTGGCTCTGCAGGAGGGTAGGGAAGCAAAACATTACAGTGAAAGGGCACTAGTGTTCTTTCTATTCTGCTACTGGGTATTGTTTTTGTTTCTTCATGTCAGCATCACTGTTGAAGTAGTGAGGGTGGAATTGAAAATCGTAAGTTTTGGTATATTCAGACTTTTTCCTAGTCCTTTTTGACTCCCCTCATTGCTGTCCCCCTTCACACTGAAAGCCTGATATTTTGAGCTGTCACTAGTTATTCTTGTGCAGGGTGGTGGGGCCCAATGTAATTTTTCCCGTAGCTTTTTTAGATTTTGCTGTTCTACTGTTACTCTGTGAGCTTTGTTACCTCAGCAGCTTAAATCTTGGGTAGATTTTGTTCCAGCATCGCTCTGGGCTATTGTGAGGAGGCAGCTCCCTTGTTAGGTTAATGACCTGTGTCCTGCCTTCAAGGCCTTCCTTTGCCGTGCAGCCCTAGGGTGATGTACAGCGTCAATATTTATGAACTGTCTCTGTCCTCCTGTCATGGTTCCTCACCTAAGGATGCAAGTAGTGTTTTACTGTCCTTGAAGGCTCTTTTTGCTGCTTCTGCCCGTCTCTGCCAGCTGAATTGCTACTTCCTTCCCTTTTCATAATGTAGCTGACAAAATTGCTTTCCTCAGGACAAAGAAATAGCACCAATCAGCTCATTTATGTTTCATTTTTTGATGTAATTTGCTGCCCGCATCTTTGCATCAAAGTTTATTGTTCGCTGTTTCTCACTTCTACCTGCAGACATGTTTGCTGTTCTTTTTTCAAGGCCACTGTTCTCAACCTGCTGGTGGCTGTGCTCCTCCTCTGTCATGATTTCATTCATGCCACTCTCTTCTCTGCTCAGTGTTTCTTGCAGTGCTTTGGTGACCTTTCAGGTGCCAGAGGGAGGAGAGTGCTTTTTCATGCTCATTGAGCATCACCAGACATGACCTTATTAGCACATTCAGCTTTCCTTGAAGTTTCTCCATCTGTTCATAAGGTCTCTTCACACACTTACCTGTGTTCTGGGCCTAGGCTCTTGTTGATGTGCTTGTCTCCTACTTTCACCTCAGATAGTCTTGTTCACTGGAGTGAAAACTGCCCTGCACTGGGAATCTAAGTGTCTGTTTCAGCCACTTTCCATCTTGTTTCCAGACTTGAATGAAAATCTTTTCTCCTAGGATATTGCTTTCTTCTCACTTTTGTAATGCTGCCTCTGCTGCTTTCTGCCAAGTGCTCAGGAGGCAAGTTTTCTTGTAAGCACAAAATTGTATTGCAATAAAGTTATTACATAGCCAACTAAAACTGCTTACTTGGAAGATTTTTTTGTTTGCAGCGAATAATTTAAGGAACATGGTTCTTAAAGGTGATGTGTCTCTGTTTTCCTGCAGTAGGAGCAGCCTGTTGCACTTGAAACACCTGCTGTACTGGTACTCTAACAGTACTTGCTTGTTTACAGCATTATGCTGGGTGGAGTGCTCCTCCCAAACCTCTGCAGTTAGATATGCAGTAGAAATGCTAAGGAAAGGAAAGTGATCAAGGGACCAACTCAGAGAGCTTGTAGACAAATGGAGGAAAAATATGGGAATCAACAGGCAAAAAGAATAAGGAAAGAATTATATCCTTTTAGATAAGACACTGGCAGTGGTCTCTGCACATCCGTGCTTCTCTCTGTTCTGAGTTTGTGCATGTTTGCATGCATGTGGAAGGGTGCCTTAGCAAAGGAGAGTTGCAAGGAGGTGTAGAGATGAGCACTGACAACATGTGCAAAAGCTGTCCCCTATGAGGTAGGATCACGTGCTAAGTGCTAGTTTGAAACATTCCCAAGACAGTGGTACTATCTGATATCAACGCAACAATAAGAGGTGCAAACTGACCTGTTGATACTGGCAGAGAGAAAATCATGATGCTGGGAAAATCAAGGCAGGTCACCTGAATTGTACATGGAAGAGAATGGAAGACAGGGAGAAGAGGCAAAGGTACTGTTAAAGTGACAGAGGAGGATAATGAGATCTCTCTTGTAAGAATGAGATCAGTATTGTTACTGTGGTCAATACTCAATTACAAGGTGTTACAGTGACTGAGGACCAGTATTGTCTAAAGTAGTTGCTTTAGCTGGGTGAGATGGTCATGTGAAGAAGACACCTTGTTCTAGTCAGGAGATAGGTAAGGAAGCTGAAGGTGGATGAAATTTTGAGAAAGGGAAATGTGATCAGATATGTCCTGTAACAAGCAGGTCAGAAAAATCAGACTAGAAACTGGTTCTGAATTTTGGATAAGGATTTGGGGTGTAAGTCAGGATGAAATGAGGAAAAAGAAGAGAAGGGAATGTCATGTAGCTGTACAGATGAAAGGCAGAAGGAAGACCAATGATACTGATATGCAGGTAGGGTCAGAAGTCAATTTACTGGGGGCTTGCTTTGAGACTCTGAAAAGAGTTTGTTTTCGGGAATAAGGACAGATTGGGAATAAAAGACAGCAAAACATGACCATGGAGGAAAACATTGGCAAGGTAAAGGTACTGGAAAGGAAGGTACTGAAGTGTTAGAGAAGGAGAATGAACAGGAGGTCAAAGATACTTCAAGTTTGTTTTGACACTGGGGAGGGGTGAGTGTTTGTGAAGGACACCCATCTGTTCCTTTGAGATAACAGAAAGAAATGGGTCATTAAGGGAGCACACAAAGTGAAGGGCATGGGGAATTAATAGACTAATTGATTTGAGGGAAAACTTGGCTGTGTGCATGAGTTTGATTTGTGAAGTGTCATATTTGCTACATGTTCTGTAAATCTCCATTTCTTCATTATGTTTTTGCAGTGCGACTCCATGACAGCATTTCAGAAGAAGGTTTCCATTACCTCGTCTTTGATCTGTAAGTGTCTGTCTTTGATGCTTCACCAGTGATGCAGGCACGTTGATGGTTGACTAAGAGTGGAATAAAAAACATCTGCATTACTGTAATTCTCCCTTTCTCTTTTGAGACCTTAGATATCTCTGGCCTATTTGACAAAAATCCATTGACTGTGTGGTGGGGACAGACCAGGAAGACTCCTGGCACCTGGTGTAAGCATGGGATGGCGAAGAATGGCTATCCTGTGTATGGAGACTGTTTGACTTTTGCCTCTGGGGCAGCCTAGCGGAGGTCAGAGAAGGGGTGTTGTTCCCAAGCTTGACGTATACTAAGCTCTGTAGGGGTGTATGGACAGTCCGTGCGCAGTGTGTCAGCAGTGTCCTGTACGCTGCTGGTGAAATAGCAGTCCACAGAGTCAGTCACGTGGATATGCCAGTGCTGGTGCCATGGTGCTGGAGGTCTGCTCTGGTTCCCCTGTGATGCAGTTTCCCACACAGGCTGCAGCAAAGGGTACACATTGGGGGTCACATACATCCTGTGCATCCTTGAGCTACACATGCATGGGCTCCATAACCTCCTTTGTTCTTTTGCACTCCAGGGTTACTGGTGGAGAGCTCTTTGAGGATATTGTTGCTAGAGAATACTACAGTGAAGCAGATGCCAGGTAAGACTCCTTCCAGACCCTTCCATGTATGTGCCATGTACACACATTATAAATACATGTACAGTATACAAGTGGAATGAGTTTCCTGACTGCTGTTCTATGCATGGCTTTGTTCTAACATTCTTGCTCCTTGTCTGGATAAAACAATTCCTCTTTCTGCTATTAGCGTAAACTTATTGTCACATCAACCTGACTTGCTGCAGTCCTTTCCACTTGCAGATGTTGCTGGCTCTGCCACATGCAGAGTGTACTCTTTGCTGGGAGAACCATTGCTAGCAGCTTTGTCTACCTGACTTTTTTGGTGGGTGGTGACAGTGTGTACTTACTGAGCAAATGTAGTGGAGAGTTGTCCTGTGCCTATGAGGTTGTGCCTGCTTGGCCTCTGCCTTCTCCTAGCAGGGTTTCCAGTGATGTGCCCTTGCTGTTGGGCAGACCTATTCAATTTGCCTGTGTCTAGGTAGTGGTTTACAAAGCAGTGGGGAGAGGGGGCTTTCAAGACTGTGTTTCTGTAGAAACCCTCTTTGACTGTGAGCTGTTTGGTGCAGTAAGAAAAGGCACAATATGTGAGAGCAACCTTTATATTTTAATGTTAAAAGTATTTAGAGTTATGCCCTTATTTTCCTTGATGTGTCCCCTCTCTCCCATGTGTGAGCTTCCTGAAGTAGCATGTCCCTCTTGATGCAGTGTGAGTATTCTCTGCAGCAGTAGCTGAGGGTGTTGTTTGACCCATCCATCTGCTGGACACACAGCATCTGGAATCAAAGCTGGGATTAGGCCGCTCCTGTTCTGCTTTAGCATGGCCTAGAAGTGACCTAATGGTGACATTTTACTCTGCTTATTCTGCGTTTGTGTTCTTATCCCACACTAACCCTTGCTGAAGCAGGAGTTAGGGGAGGCATGAGAAGAGAGGGGTCAGATGGAAGTAGTGGGCACTGTGGCAGGTTGAGCTTGGTAGGCAGTACTGTGAGGAAGATGATACTGAGTGCAAGGAAGGAGAGAGTATGTTAGTGTAGGTACTGTTGATGGAGTCTGCAGGCGCTTATTTGCTTTCCCTGTGGTACACTTACAGCCTGTCTCCTGGGCATTGCAGGGTTTCAAATGAGGCATTGCACTGCATGCTCTGCAATGAGCCATCTGATGGCTGGGAAGGCCAGTGAACTCATCAACTCTGGTGGAGCTCCTGGCAGAAAGGCTTGAGAGCCCCATAGATGTTTTCAGTGGGGTATACAGATCTTGTAGGCACATCATCTCAGTTCGATAAACAGTCAGTCATGCTGCTCTGCCTTGAAGTTGGGAAGTTTTGAGGTTATCAATCACAATCCTTCCACTGCCCCTCTTGCCAGTGCCTGTTCCCTGAAGTGCTCAAGAGCTGTCAGTGACTGACACTGCTCAGGAAAATTATGGCAGAGTTAGGGGAAAAGAAGAACTGTTTGTTGCTCTCTGAGCCCTCCTCAGGGCACTCAACCCTCTGACTGTCAGCCGGCCAGGTCTCGAAGTGCCCACAAGATGACAGAGTGAAACTCCTCCCTTTCTCTCCCCATGCCGTGCTGAATTCCAGAGCAGGCGGGGAGAGCAAGGAAGCGAGGTCCGTGCCAATCTGCCGTGTTTGGCTTGCCTGGGACACCTCACACTTTTGCCATTTTTGGCCAGAAAATCTCTCTCGCTCAGACTCAGCTCTGTTCTAATTATACATTTTTGTTTTGGGAGCGGGAAGATTTTCATGGATTCCGACCCTAAGGATCATACTGCCGACTCAAGAGGGGTGGGGATAGCAAACACACAGTCCTGCACCTCATCTTCTCTTCCTCCCCCTCACCCTCTTCCCATCTTTTGCAGAAGCCTTTTTCCCTTCCCTCAAATATTTCACTCATTTCAAATTTGTTCCCCTGAGATTTGTAGAAGTCAGTGAGGGGACTGAGAGATCTTGCAGTGAGGACATAGACCTCTCTGAGTTGCCCACATCTGCATGCGTTCTGCCCAGCCATAGCTGTCAAAATAATCCCTGTTCCATTACACATTCCCCCTTGGCAGCTGAATGAATGTTTAGTGGAAGAGATGGTTTCAACCAGGAATCTCACCCATGGGCGTGTTGTGCTGTCCTTATGCGACAGGTGTAAATAACATCTTGCTTTTGCCTTGTGGTTTACAGCAGTGAGAATGGCAGAGACAGGGTTTTCTGTGAGCTGGGGGAGTGCAGCACACTGCACTTAACGGAATGAGTCTGCTTTTCAGATTACTAACCCCTTAAGTGGGATCTGTACTTAAAAGGCACCCAGCAAGCGGGTGTGTGTGCGCATTGTGTATATAAAGTGCTTGAGATGCTGCTCTGAAAGCTTTGCAAACTGGCAGGCACCCAGGCGTCGTCATCCTGAATTTGCCGGGGGAGGCTGCTGCTCTCTCAAAGTTTATTCTTTGCGCAGGACTAGCCTAGTGGAATGTTTCCTGGAGTGATTTGGTCTTGCTTGCAATTTTGGCTGCTGTTTGCAGATACTCGGATGCCTTGGTTGTTCTGTGTGGGATGGGCACTGTTGTCTGAAGGAACAAGTGAGAGGCTTAATGTGATGGGAAGGAAAGGAAGGAAATGATGGGAGGTAGGAGAGAGACTTTGTGATCCTGCTATAGAAAGGATATCTGGCATCCTATTGCTGGGAGGCTGGGGATGTTCAGCTGTGATAGCACTGAGCTGTGACATCCAGAGGTCATGATGAAGGGATTCAGCCTGGGATCTTGAACTCCCCCCAAGTACAAGTTTAAAAGTTAGGGAAATAGTTCTGGGATGAGATGAGATGTCAAATTTGTGTGCATAACTCTGTGTCTCTCCCTTTTATCTTGCAGCCACTGTATTCATCAGATACTGGAGAGTGTGAATCACATTCACCAGCATGATATCGTGCACAGGGACTTGAAGGTAATGTTTCCTCTGTGCTGTAGTCTGAGGAGAGCAGCCAGGGGATCACTGGAAGAGGCAAGACAGGAATACTGTGTTGCCAGCTGGCAGGAGTTTTTCTTTTGTTGGTTTTTCTTGGTTTGGTGTTTTGTTTGGTTTTTTTTTACTTGAACTGGGCTTGGGGGTTTCTGAAGCACAAATTTGCTTTTTCAGAGTTTTCTAGAGGGTGTGCTGAACTCCCAAGGAAGTTTTCAGTCTTTGTGAACCTTGCCAGCTCTCAGCTTCTCTGAGGCAGCTCCAGGATAGAGTAGTTGTGAATCTTGGAGTACAGTAGGCTTCCAGAAAAACTTGGGTAGGATTCATTATAATGAAGGATGCTTTCTAGTTTATGATTGAAGAGATCTCTAGAGACCTGGAGCAATCTCTGTCCAATCTGTCAGGATGAGTTTGTCTGCACAGAGTATGTGTATTTTTATTCTGCAGTGTTGCCAAACACATGCCATTGTGCTGGGGCAGAGATCAACAAGAATTTCTTGTGTCATTTCTTTCTTCTCTCATCAGCAGAAGCACTTTAAATCTAAAACCAAAACTGCTGGCCAGTTAAACACTGGGTGAATCAACCATTTGCCACACTATAACACATTTATAGACCCAGAGCCTCCACAGTGTAGTTACCTCAACACCCTTCCCACACTGTGCCTGCTGTACTGGGAGCTGGGCAGGCTCCAGAATGAAGAGATTTGTGCAGGAAGGTCTGCCTTCCCTGGAACCCTCTCTGTCTAAAGTGGAAATGGTGATGGTCACCAGCAGTCCTCTTAAATTAATGCAGGGTAACACAGGCTACTACTGTTGGTTTTGGCTTGTTAAACAATGCATAAGGGAGAAAGTAGAAAAATATTTTGCAGAAAGCAAGGCAAAAACACATTGCAAGCTTGGTGGCAATGTTCCTCTGGTGTTTTGATCTGGTGGACAGCCCTTAGTGTTTCTGGCAAACTCCCATGCAAGACTTTTGACCTGCCGATTCATAGCACTGTGAAAAGATGCGAATGATCTACTACAGAATGGCTGCTCTCAATTAGACCTGACACTTCCTCTTGAGAAAGCAATATTCAAGAGGCACTACTGCCCAAAATTAAGGCGTCTGTGAAAATCTGTAGTGTGTTCTAGTTCAGGATAAGTTTTCCTTCACATCTTATGTTCAGATGTATAATCTGGTTTCCTTCCAAAAGTTTTGTTCGTATGAAAGTTAGCAACTTGTTTAGAACTTATCAGCTGCTAGACTCTCCTTGCTGTAGTTAATGTTTTTCTTCTGTTTCTTTCTCTGATTGACTGAAACTATCGAGACCTGAGGAGTAACCATTTCTTTTAGCAATGGAAGATCCTGTGCTTTTTATGTAATTTTAACTCCTTGTAAAAGCTTGGCCTTCAGGATCAGTGCGTAATAACTGCAAAGCTTGCTTCAAGTAAAGTTTTGTCTTTTGCACCTCCCTCTCATAAGCGTGTCTTTTGGCTGACATGCTATTAAAGAATGTCAATAGGTACCATAAGAAATTACAGAGTGCGTTCACATCCTCACCAAAAAGTACTTGAAACCTGAGACAACCCATATGGTGGCAAACATGCACATGGATAAGCACCATTAGCCTTAAGGTGTTCGCTTCTAAAATAGAGCTACAAATAGTGCTTAGTTAGCATAAGTCTGACTTAAATGTCACTGTTTCTTAGTCAAGCTAAGCCCAGCTGTAATATGGATTTGGGAGGGATTTTCAGAACATTTCATTTGTCTTCTGCTTTAGAGTCTTGTTTATAGTGGTGAATTTTCATTAGTGTATCTTGATTAACAGAATCTTTTTGACTTCCCATATAGTGAAAAGCCAGTGGCATCCAAATGTATTGAGACCCAGTTTCCCCTCCTTCCATGCTCCTTATGGCAAGGGCTGTGATGTGGAAGGCTGTTCTCCCTTCATTCAAGGCAAAAGGGGGCACATGCCCAGTACTTCAAAACAGATGAATAACGAAAGCATCTTATGCCTGTCAGGCAGAACAGGGGTAAAGTGATGCCATGGTATGAAGCTGGTGAGCAGGCTGCAAAAAAAGACCTTTGTTGGGTTTGTGAAACTGAGACAAGCTTCTTTTTCTGGATTTCCAGGCTTCCATCTTGCTCAATTAAAAAATCAACTTGATATGAATTGCACAAATGATCGAAACGGGATAGGATGAGAGATCGCATTTGTCCTGCCTATCTACAAGTTGATTTTCCTGCAGAGCCATAATAGCCACCACCTTAAAGGCTTTGGGGTTTCAAGGGGTCCCATATAACTAGATGCTCTGGTGCTTCAGAGGAAGCTACCAGTTCTCACTTCAGCTTTTGGAGTTGTCTTAAGCCTTTTGCTGAAGTCTTCTGCTGATCACAACCAGATTATGATCTGAGTGAGGTTCATGGAAATGTGAGGGGCAAAAGTCTGTCTCCTTTTCCTGGCCCATGGGGGAAGTGACATGGCTGATTGTTGTATAGGTGATAGCAGCAGTAGCAAGACAGAATATTTTATGCTGCTGTAAATGCGTGGCATGAAAAAACTGCTTACAAAAATACTCACTGCTGTGCTACTTATGCCAATGTGAGGCTGAGGCTTTTTCTGTAAGGGATGAATACTACTGCCTATCCAGATGATGCCTTCCCACGTTACGGCATTGAATTTGGCAGCCCTTATTAGCATCATATTTACTTTTCCAGTGCCGTGGGGACTGTCTAATGTTCATGGGGAGAAACATCACTGCAGATTGTATCTACTGCATCATCCCTCCCTTCTTGTCCCCCCTACTCCAGTTATTCTCTTCAGGGAGAACAGAAACAAATTTTGGCTTATGTGCTGCAGGAACTGTACTGCCAGTGCCCTCTGGTGTCAGCGTGTAACGTATGGGCTGGGTTGGGAGAGGCTCTAGCTCCCACAGAGGAGCCAGAGGATTTGTGTTAGATGTGAAAATTGTCTGCCACTCTAGGTCAATGCCATTCATTGTCCTTTCTGTGTTTTCGCTTGAACAGATTTAGTGTTGCATGCTCAATTCAGTCAGCAGGTGGAATTTGATGATGTGAATACTAGCTAAGAGGTTTTAACAAGGATGTGAGTCTTCCATTCTTACCCCCTTTTTTCTTTCTTCTCCCCAGCCTGAGAATTTACTACTGGCAAGTAAATGTAAGGGTGCTGCTGTCAAACTGGCTGACTTTGGACTGGCTATAGAAGTCCAGGGAGAGCAGCAGGCCTGGTTTGGTAAGACTGTATGAGCTTTCCCACTTTTGCTCCCCCATTTCCTGCTGGCTGGTTGAGTTGCACCCTCCCTGAGTACTTCCTCTTGGCTCTTCCAGGACAACTCTGATATTTGGCATCGCTGCTTCTTTTTCAAGCATCTCAGCCTCTGGGTCTTGGGCACAAGCCTAAGTGCAATAGAGGAAAGAATATGATAAATAAAGACAGAAAAAAATGGCTATGTGTTTCTCTATTTTTCTTCTCAGTTTACAGTAGTTTAGACCCTGATCTGAACTTTCCTACTGCTCAGAAGTTTAGACACCTGGAATTTTGTTTGGTCATTTTACAGAAATGCATTTGTCCTGGCCTTCCTCAGGACACATTTGGATCTGGCCTTATCTTTGTTTAGCTAAAACATCATTTGAAATGAGACCTTCTCAGGTTAAACAACAGCTCTGAGACTGAGTGCTGCCTAGATTCTGGAGAGATGACTGCTTCTCCTGGTCTGCCCCCCACCATTTGGCAATTTGACATGTCCCATCTGTGTCTTGTATTTTCAAACTCCAAGCCATTATATGTAATGATGCTGTAAGGCCTGACCTATGAGTTTGTGCCCAGCTGGTTGACATGGTCCCTCTTATTCTTCTGTTTTTCCTGCAATACATAGACACTCAATCCCATCTGATTTTCTGTTTTAGTTTTTTTTCCCTCTTTTTGTTGTTATACCAAGAGGCAGCTCTAGCAAATACAAGATGAAGATTTTAGAATTTGTTGGTTACTACTAGTGGATTTTGTGATATGGCAAGATCTCTTCTGCTTGGGTACTGTAAGTGCTTCATGTCATCCATTTCCTGGCAGGGTTTGCTGGTACTCCAGGCTACCTCTCCCCTGAAGTCTTAAGAAAAGATCCTTATGGAAAACCAGTGGATATATGGGCATGTGGTAAGATTCTGTCAAAATGTTTTACACTTAAGCAACATGATTTCACATAAAAGAGCAATTTCTTATAGCCTATTGATGGGAGGGTGTGCAGTGCTGCTTCTTTTTGGGTGGAGACATAAAGGCACACTTGAGAATAAGCACCTTATGTAGATGGAGTTAATACTGGAGCCTGAACTCATTTGATTCTGGCTCCTAATCCTTTCCTCAGGCCATCTACCAGATGTTTGAGACTCAAAAGATAGGACCTGTCTATGCTTTGCAGAGTCAGTTGTTTAGATAACTGTAGCAATTTCCTATTACAGTAACTATGTAGAATATGAAATACTGAAGAGGGATGATATTATTAAAAAGTAAGTGTAAATGTATCTGTGATAAGTTTAATCTGATGGATGTCAGGGTTGCCTGACTTGGACTCAATGGTTCTCTGCAGGCCAGGAGTGTTAGTTTTGTCAGTGTCATTTTTGTCCCAAGACCATTCAAAATAAGCGTCTAAAAACATAGTCCTTCCTAAATATCCCCTTGCTGCCCAGCAACCCCAGGACATGTGGCTTCATTTTATTCTGAGAGCAGCTGGGAGCTATGGCTCACGAAACATGGTAGCCAGAGTAGGGTAGAAGGACATCATACACCTTGTTCTAGCTCTTGGCAGCTGGTGTTAAGAGGTGAACAGGAAGTCCCAGGGCGAGGGTCAGCAGATGAGAGGTTTGTACTGTCTTTTGCTACTTCAGAAGGCTAAATGTGATGGCAAATGAAGATATGGAGCAATCATTGCCTTGGGGACTGTCGAGAGGGAAGGAAGAGGGGCTGAAGGAATAATTGGCGTATTAGCCTAACCATAGTGTATCTGTGTCTCTCCCTCCCAGGAGTGATTCTGTACATATTACTAGTGGGGTACCCTCCCTTTTGGGATGAAGATCAGCACAAACTCTATCAGCAGATCAAAGCCGGAGCCTATGACGTAAGGGCACTTTCTTGCTGAGTACCTGCATGGGTGTAGAAGCCATCCAAAACAAGGCACTATCTTACTTGGTGTCCAGCAGCAGGCCCCAAGCTTCTCTGCAAAGTGATATTTGGCATGTTCATATACCTCGTTGTCTTCACTGCCTGGGATACAGTCCTGTTTGGGGCTACTGAAAGGATATGTGGAAAGCATCATAGTGGGCACTATGTTGCTGGTCACTAGGGAAATGCAGATGGTGGGAAATGGTGTCTTCTAGTGATTTACCATGAAGTGTTGCAGTTGTAGCCAATGCTAACTTTTTCAGGAGAGCAGATGAAAAGGTAGAATGAAGGGGCTTACCTTTATCAAAGCCCAATAAAAAGTATGGGAATGTATTCTGTAGAACAATGGCTTAAATTATGGCCTTTGGTCTCTGTGCCATAATGATATCTCTTCCAGCCATGAAAAGCATGGAGCTCAGTGAGAAGACTGAATAGTGGAGGCCATTGGAGGGGTGGCTTTGTGGTGGGGGTCAGCATGTCTGGTTGGAGGTTCTGGTAAAAACCCAAGCAGTTCATGGAACACTTCTTAGAGCACGGCAAAACTGAGGTGTAAAAAGTGCCTGAAAGAGGAATAGCAAGGAGGTTAGTACTGGGGAGCAAAGGTGGTGTAAAATGTGGCTTGGGTGCCACAACTTGAATGTTTGACATAAATTCTTCCATGTAAGGAGAGGCTCAAGGGGGAAGAAGGAACTCTTGGAAATCCTAGCTCAAAGCCCTTGGGCATGAATAATATCAAGAGGAAGTTGGGTGGTTCATTTTGTAGGCAGTCTTGTGGTTTGTATTTAAAAAAAAAATAAAAATAGGTGAGGGTTCTGCTGGACTCCAGTTACCTCCCAGCTTCTGTGCTGAGACCACAAGAGCATCGGTACTCTGGTGAGAACTCCGAGTTCTGGCTCAGTGACTTCCTGAGAGAAAGGAAAGTGATGTCTTTGTGCTTGATAGCCTTAAATGGACTTGTGTTCTTCTCTTGCCTTCCTGCCCCTCTACTTTTTGTGTTCCTTGTTCTTATTTTAAATGGTTTTGCACTCATTATGTTGGTGGGGATTTTCAAAGCACTTCAGGAGTTAAATACCTAACTCTTTCTGTAAGTCATGAGAAGTGAAGTGCCTGATCCCTCCTTATCTGTCTTTTGGTTTTGAATTGTTCCCTGTAGTGAACAAGTTTAGTAGATTCTTCCCCTGTTTTGCCTGGTAGAAAACTGCTCAAGTTTTACCGATGTACCCGCTCCTGGTGTCCTTACCCCAGCAGCAAGGGGCCTGTATGCACAGGACCAGTCTGTTTTTCTTCCTTGACCATGATGGAACTGTCAACAGTGAATTGGACTCTGTGCTATTGGTAGGGGTTTTGCAAGACATTACCATGACTATTTCAGAGTTCAAGTGTGGAGAAAGTGTCCTGGCTTGAAAGCTCAGTATCATAATTTTTGAGTAGTCTCTTGCAATTTTTGTAGAACAAATTGTATAATGTCTTGCTGATGCCTGCAAATACAGAAATAAGATTATATGCAAATCAGATATGGCAGGTGTATTTTTATAACCCAACTGAGTAAAGCACAAAATGCAGGAGAAAACAGATGGGATAAACTTCTTCTAAATAATGTAGTGCTGTAAGGAAATGAGCTCAAGATGGGTCAATCTTTCCCCCATCTAAAGAAAGGAAGCTTTACCCCAACAGCATATTTGTCTTTGTGTTCTCAAGTTCACCTGTATTTGTATAGTAGATTCAATGGATTTAATCTCAGCATGCTGTCATCCATACCACATGCAAGCATCTGGGGGATGGTGTAAATATCTCCTCTTTATCATTAATGGAATTATAGGAGAGAGCAGTTACCCCTCATAGATGATCAGCAGCTGAAATACTTTAAATTCTTTACTATGTTTTCGTACTTCTGTATTCCCATCCACTGTTACATCTCTCTTGCTCCCCAAGTAATGATACTGGTATGGTAGATCATTGCTAACAACTTGCTGGTAGGTTACTACACCTAAGTGACTAGTATTGTTCCAGGATATTGTGCTTTATGGTGGGAAAAGTGTACCTGATAGGATGTTCCTTGTTAGTGGTTTTTGCTTTCATGCGGTTTTTCTGTAGTTAAGTGTTTGTGATTTTGCATATGCTGTTACAGCTTTTAGCATGCTGGAGAAAGAGCCAGGTGGGGTGAAAAAAGATAGTGCTTGTGTTTTTTATGGAAGAACTCAGTCAAAAAGATCTGTGACTTTACATTTTTGACTGTTGAGTGTGAAAGAAATTCAAAGGTCTGAGTGATTCCTGAAAGGCTTTTAAACTCTTAGTCTTCCTGCCTGGTGAATGGTAGAGGTGTGTTCTGCTATCTGGTACCATTCATTTGCTGGATTCTGTATGATTTTTGTTCAGCATGGGTTTTCACAAAAATTGGTGGGATTTGCAAATGTTTTAGCCCTGGTATCCAAAGGGCAAAAACTGGAATTCAGCTGTGTAGAATCTTGTCTGCTAGTAGAAGGTATTTTCCATTTATCATCTGTTCCTTCTTCCTCTTTTAGTTCCCGTCACCTGAGTGGGACACTGTGACTCCTGAAGCCAAGAATTTGATCAACCAGATGCTGACGATAAACCCAGCAAAGCGCATCACAGCTGACCAGGCTCTCAAACATCCATGGGTCTGCGTAAGTGTTTTCCTTATTACAGGTTGATTTGTGGCATACCCTGAATGGACATGACAGGAAGGCTTGAAGGACCCAGAATATTTTAAATATTTCAAATTATGTTTTGTTTGGATAATGACCTTCAATAAGCCAACCTTTTCATACTGTCATGCATTTATTGCCACTGTAGAAAAAAAATTTTTATTCTTTTAGAAGTTTTGTCAATATCTGTAGTTTCTGTTTTTTCCCACATCTCCTCTTCCAGTCCATATCATGCTAAAATGTCAAATGGATTTTGGCATCAGATAAAAATTTTAGGATTATTTTGTTCTTCATTTCTACTTCAGTTTATGGCATAGCATCTTTGCAGGATTTGGGACATTTGTGCTGTGCTTCAGCTTAACTGGCTGTAAACTTGAAATCAGCAAAAAATCTTCTGCTGTTCTATGTATGTAGTTTCTGCCTTGCCAGACCTCACACATAAGTATTTTTCATTTTTTGCCAAGTTGGCAAGGAAATCATGGAGCATAGCTGGGAGTGGGAGTAGGGGAGCAATGATATAGGGCAGCAATGATGCAACTTTTATCTTTGAAGGATGAAATAGTTTCACATGAGTCTAGCTGGATGCTCTTGTAATATCAGAGCATACTTCTGGGATGGGTCTGGCGTGTTCCTTTACTCATTTGTTTTTGTAAAACTGTGGTGGTTTTGTCCTTCCACCACAAATCAACAGATTAGCAATTTAAACTTACTTATGTGAACATCTATGTAGTGGGAGTGTAGTGTCTGCTGTAAAGTGATCCAAGTTCCTTGGAAGTCAAAACTTCACACTAGCTGAGACGTCGCATATATATTTTTTTTCTTTCTCCTTGCATGTTTGTAATCAATAGCAGTTCCTGTATATTTACCTTTCCTCCCAGTGCCTGTAGCCAAAGCTGTATTATGATAGCCCGGTCCCTGTGGCAACATAATATAGAACAGTCCAAGAGAGGCTTTCCTTCTCTGATTTATGGGGAGTTTGATTTCACTTCACAGCCATGTCAGCCTCTCACCAAAACTGCCTCCTGTTGAGTCTGTTGTTTCCATTTGCTCTGCAGTCCCTATGTGTGCAACATACATTTCCTTTCTGCAGAGGTATGGCTCCTTGAAAGTAAATGTTGTAGGAAATCTTTAGTTTATCTGAGACACTGACTTTCTTAGCATCGGTAAACTTTTGAAGTGCCTATCCTTATTCTTGTAAGCTTACACTGAACAACTGGGCATCACTCTCACTTCGAAGGAGACTTGGATGAACAGTGACCACCAACAGTTGTTAGAGGACAGTTCGACTACATTCTCCCCACATGCTGCTGAGTGTACTGCAGTGGGTGACTAGCTTTGACAATAGGATCAAAGCAGAGACTTCCCATAAAATTAACTGAATATGAGCATGGTTTAGAATTCTTTTGGGTATTGCAGAATTTTTTTCAAGCAGCCAGAAGCTTGGTGGAGACTGTACACACTGATCTGCCAGGTTAGTAATTCACCCACTGTCCTTGTAAAGGGAATTCAGGCTTGTGGCTCTATGCAAGAGCAACTGCTACTTTGGCATTAGTCACTGCTTTCCTCATGTGCTCTAAATGCTTGGCAGCATCAGTCTGATTTCTTCATCTGGTCTCAATGACTGCAATGCTTCTGGGAACTTGTCTTTCTGCAGCTGAGGTTTTCCCAGTCTGCTGTGGATGACAGATGTGGATCACTGGCTAGAGGTTATGCTCAGGTTTTTGCATTGGTACAATAGAACTACGTGATCTTTTCTCTTACACACTGAAAACCTATTTCTGCAGAATTGATACAAAGATGCCAAGGACTCTGCTAGTCAAGCACCTACATTCAGGGGGTTGACATGTCCGGGAAGGCTATTGCTAACTAGTATTCACTTACTGCTTGGAATTTCCCTTTCAAGCTGTAACTAATGCAATACAGATCTTTTCTGTAGTGCCTCTAACTCAGTCTCTCATGAGTGTGCTTTTTCATTTGGCTTTGTCTTCTTACTGTGTTAAGTCATGTGTGTGCCTGAAAGGCAAGGAGCATTGATTCTCACCAGTACCTCAGTCACAGAGTTTCTTAGGTGCAGTCCTGTAATAGCCTACCTTGATTTAACACGCCTTGATGGAAGTTCTTAAGTTGTGAACCTGTTGCAGTGTTTTGCAGCGGTGAGAGGCTTGGCCATGTCATCTTTCATGTCACGATTGTGTGCAAGTGGAACAAACTTCCCTGCCTGATTTGGTTAGTGTATGTTCTTGATCTGTTCTTGATCTTCTGCTGTTCCTGTTTTTCAGCAACGATCCACTGTTGCATCGATGATGCACAGGCAGGAAACCGTGGAATGCTTGAGAAAGTTCAATGCTAGAAGGAAGCTAAAGGTAAGTAGATCTTAATTTGCCTTAAGTTTGTTGTTAATTCTCTGAATTTGAGGTTAGTGCCTTCCTACCAACAGTATCTTTTTTCGTGACTAGTGCACTTTTAGAGAAGTACCTTATGTGATCCCCCAGTACGGACTACTGAAGTAGTGTATTGAGGAGCTAGGTAGTTTCTTTTTCCAAAGCTCTAAGCTTGCCATGCCTCTTCTGCTACATACTCACCTCTTCTACTTTCTGCCAGAGAGTTGAAATAGAGCAGCTAGTCCTGGGCCTTTTAGCTCTGAACACTTTCTGCCTTCCAGTACTGGTGTTACCAGTTGCCTGTAAGTGGGGCAGAGCCTCTGCTATCTGCCATTTGAAAGCAAGGAAGCAGCTATATGTCTAAGCATAACTCTTAGTACCATTTTAGGTTTCCTAGGCTATCCTGTCTGGCGTTTAGCTGCCACTCTAGAAAAGCAGGACTCAGAGTGGTCCCATGTCAGGCCCAACCAGCCACATGTGGGAATCCCGGATACACTAGTACTTTTCAGGGTAGCACTGCTGTATCTCTGCATCGGCACCTGATGCATTGTGTTCTCCATGGGTCAGCCCAGGCCCTTTCTCAAGTGACATTCTGTTATCCCTGCTTTCTCTTCCCCACAGGGTGCAATCCTCACAACGATGCTTGTGTCTCGGAATTTTTCAGGTAAGTTCTCAATGTTCCCATCCCTTCCTTGGTTTTGTTGCGTGTGAGTGAGCCGGAGTATATTTTAACCATTTGGGGATTGAGAAGGAGGGGAGGAAACATGCTTTCAGTTCATCATGGTGTAAAGGTGGTCAGTTTGCCTTAGCTGGTGACCAGTGTAAAAGAGGAAATTATTTGCTTCAGCAGGAGCATATGGTGCTGTAGTATGGTACAAAACAGAAATGAAGTCAGCCGCCACAATCCTCTCATGATATTTTGTTAGCAGATTACTTCTGGGAAATTCTAGCTGGCATTGTTAGCTTTCCTATCATAAACCAGGAGTCAAGAACTTTTATTAGGTGTGTCCTTTGGATCTAAAACAGGGACAGGAAAAAAATATGGGTGAGAATAGGGACAGGAGCTATTTGGATATTGTATTATTTTGACTCATCAAAAATGGATCTGAAGCATCTAGCTATTAGAGTTATCCTTCTTGGAGTCTCAGAAGTGGTTTCTCATCCTTTTAAATTTAATAGCTGGTAGTCTGGCTCCCACGCAACTGCATTACGTAGTGCATTTACTGAAAATGCAAATCTCAACATGCAAATCCATGCTTTTTGGAAGATGACTGTCTTGGCTCGGCACATCTAGGTGATGCAGTCTTATCTGTGTTCATTTCCATTTGGGTGGAAAACCTCTACTTGCAAGGGCTTTTGGTTTATGGGATTGTTTGCTTTCTTTACCCTCCTTGCAACTTTTTTTCCTCTTTTTAAAGGGCAATCTTGAATGCATGAGTCAGATTTTTTTGCACCTGATTACAGTTACTTTCAAGTGAAAGTCTGTTATATGGATTCTAAGTGATGATGAATGAAATGGAAGTGTATTAATTTCATCTAACCATTTACTAATGGTAGATACCAATACTTATATTTTGGGTGGTGTTACAATAAACTTGTAATTGGAATGAAAACTCAGGTGAAATGATCATCCCCGCACTCAAAGTGCACATTCGTGTGTACATTCTTTGTGTTTTTAACCTCCTGTGTGGTGATTTAAAGAAAAACAAACAAATTTTGTGAAACCGTGCTACAATTAAGGGACAACCCTCAGCAATTTCAGAATTTTTTTTCCGTGATTCTTGCTTTGAGGTGAACCTATGCCAATATGTCGTCATTACTTGCGGCTACAGCAGTTTCTCTTTACTGCATTTCTCATAGTTTGGCCTTAAAGGGACAGAATGATTTTCTCCATTCATCTGTCCCAAGATTGTGCTGTTACAGGACTTAAAAATTATATACACTTTTCTGAGATTGATTCTCTTGAGGAGCTATGGCACAATGACAGGGCTTCCACAGGACTGTACAAAACTAAACATTTTCTTGGGCTTTATGCTGGTAAGAACCATTTTTGGTCTATTTACACAGCTAGTTTTTATTTCACGTAATTGATGATTCTGAAATAGAAAGGGGATTTTTTTTTTTTAACAGAAATATTACGTTAATTTTTAGTCTGCAAATGCTGTCATTTCTAATGAAGCTGCAGAAGTGCTTGGGTATGATGCACTCCTGTGGCCCAGATTTTGAGTACATGAAATGCCTGAGAGAGAAGGGTTCTCCTTAATGATGTGTGACCCTATATATTCACTTGATTCCTGAGCTAGTATCAAGGAGGGAAAGGCTTGCTCTACTCAATATTCTCTGTCTCAAGGGCTGAAGCTGCTGGACCCACTTGAGTTAACAGCTGAAGCAAAGGAAATCCTCGGTGGCCCATAGTGAGTGCAGGGTTCTCAGTGTCAGTGAGTTCTGCTTTGAATATGAACTGTGGTCCCAAGTATGAGACATTTAGATAAACTGTCCAGAAAGAGATGTCATGAATTTAGATGCAAAGCCTTTACTGTGTCTGTGGAGAGTAGCAATTCCTTATGTTTTTATGTGTTTTTTAAATGGGTAGATCATCTATTCCTGTTTGCAGGACTGTGTGTAATACTAGCTTAACTTTTTTTAAAACTGTAATTAGTTTTTAATTTATTTAGGTTTTTTAAAGTTGCTGTAGTTGAAATACATACATCTGCTGGAATTGAAGAATAAGTGCATGCTAACTAAAAGCAAAAAGTTAGAAAGTTCATGTGGGAACTTTGGGTAGAGCTCAGACTTTCCCTGTCATGACAGGTCATCTAACTGCCCTTAGCTGTCTTCTGTCCACAAAGACAAATGTGAAGTTCTGGGAAAACTGCAGAAAGTGTGAATAATGTTGCTTCCCTGCCTGTCTGGGTCATTCCCAGAACATATGGTGGTACTGTTTCACTTCTCTGATGTTTGGGAGGTTTTTTTTCACTCCAAGGATGTCCCATTTGCCATATTTGTTAAGTTGTAGAATCCTTTATTCCTTCTGAAGTGTTGTAAAGCCGTAACAGTTTCTTGTTTCCAGCAGTTGTTGTGAAAGATGCCTTGATGTATGTGTGATATAAACACTGGACCCCTTTTGACCCCCCATAGTCACGTTGTTCTCCTTCTCACTTTCACGTAGAATCAACCTGGTCTTCATTGTGCCCTGAAGGTGGAAAGAACTTATTTGTTAGATGGAGTCTTACTATGCTTTAGTATGTGTACATTCAACAAAGAGATTGTTGCAGGGTAAATCAGTTGCTTGAGTCAATTGACCCACCTTCACGCGGGCACTTCCGAACACTGTGTTTTGGCACATCACTTTCAGAAAACCTCTGCATGAGTTTTTTTCCAGTGTTCTTGGTTTCTGAGAATTGGAATGAAAACAAAATCATAATTTAGTTTTATACTTGCATTAGAGAGTAGAATTAGGAAAATAATTCAAATATTCTAATAAGCTTATATGGGATGCCACCTCTGTTGTGAGGAGATGCTGTAGTCGTTTGCACCAGCTTAGCTAATATTGTCTAGTTAATCCATATCTGTAGGGCCTTATGGTAGGGAAGGCAGGGTGGAAAATGCTGTTGACACAAAATTTGACCTTTTTTGCCTAATGTTGCTGCTTTTAGAGAAACTAAGCACTCTGTGCACAAGTTGGTCAGCATGTCTTTGGGAGTCAAACATTTCAACAGGCATGCAAGCACTGTCTTAGGATTTGCGTTTTCTCTCAGTCTCATCTTTGCTGGACCTCAAATCCAGGTCAAGTACTCAGACCCATATGCTTCCCAGCAGCTGCTTAGGAGAGCTGTTTCAGTGTGTTGGTGCAGTAGTTGTCTAGCATGCTGTTTACAGAAGTTGAAACAACTGAATATGTTCTTCATAAGTAGGCAAGATATGTTTTATATCTGTTGAGATTGTAGATGGGATCTTACTTTTGACAGTCATTGACAACGTACCACTTTGTTGTAATAGATGGAGCAGCCTTCATCACAACCAAGTGTGCCTTCTGCCAGGGATTTGTTGTAGGCTCTCTGTGTGTGCTTATCATGCTCTCAGTTTCATTGGTAGTGCCAGTAGTTCAAGTTGAGCACAGCAGAGCATCTTTATATTTCGGTGAAGAAATTCAGCTTAGTTCCGGTCTCTTTTGTTATTTTCTTTACTTTTTTTTTAACTATTATCAGATGCTGACTTTTGCATTTTTTCAGTCTCTTCCTTTTAGCTATCCAGCTATCCCCAGGGTAACTGTGAATAGCAGTAATTAGGAGGCCTCTGCATTATCAGTACATCCTTTATAAGCCTTGTCTGTTGTGTGAATGGCTGCACCTTCAACCTTTATCCTGTTGCAAAGATCTGACAGATTTTTTTTAGTTTTTTCCCCTGTAACTGCTGACACTTCTAGATGGGGTCACAGTGTATGAATGGAGGACTGAAGCAGAAGAACTAGCTCTAAATTATCATTTCAGACTTGGTTTTCCTGAGATAGTGAAACTGGGAGCATTTTTTCCTAAATAAGTGAACAGTAGATATGCAGGATGGATTTGATGAGTGACTTGGCCTGTTTTCCATGTCTCTTGCTGTTAGAAAGGAATTAACGGGATGCTTGTCCTTCTGAAGTTGTGTGCATTTTTTAGGGAAGTGGGGAGAAAGAAGTCTTGAAACCAAAATCTGACCTACTTCTGCTTCTCTCCACAGCTGCCAAAAGCCTGCTGAACAAAAAGTCAGATGGAGTGAAGGTAAGTTCTTGCTTTCCCATTTCACTGTCTCTCCCATCATCTGAACAGAAGGCAGCCACTTTCTCTGTTGCCCATCCTCTTCCAGGGTAAAACCACAGCCCTGTCCTGTGGCTGGGATTCCTATAATCAGTGTATTGCTATGGAGCCCCATGTAGGATCTTATTATTCCTTATATGCACCTTATACATCATACAACTAGCTAAGGGCACTATTGTAACAGCAGGAATTCTTTTTCCCCTTTCTGTATGGAGAACTAGTCAGTACTGTGGATCAGAAAGACCAAGGACTTGCTCAGTTGTGACACATGCCTCTGACTAGTCTGTTCTGTTCAGTGCAGAATGCTTCTGAATATGGATATTGCACAGAATGATACCCAGCAGACCCCATGGAAATTTCTTTGTCTACCCCCTTGGACAGATGCTGAAAGTTGAGCTGAGAAGAGGGGTGGGGAAGGAGGAGCCTCCCAATGTTCATGTTTGGACAGAATGGAAGCTGAGTAGTGTGTTAAGAGTTCAGTTCCTGTGCCTGAAGCTGAGGCACTCTCCTGTTCCCTTCTGAGGGGAATTATTTTTTCCCCAATTCAATGTCACTGTTTGTGTTGCATGGTCATTGTTTAATTCTGGAGGTCAAATAGACCATTGCCAAGGCTGGATGCTTTTGCAGGCAATAGGCCTTTACCATCTGGTACTGGCACAAAGACAGTTACAGGCTACAGCACTGTCCTCCCCTAAATGTTCTTGAGGATAATTGTCTTCCACATGGAAAAGAAGTGTTGGGTTTATTAGCTTGCATTTTCATTTGAAGTCCAAACCTTTCTCTACAGCTCTTATGGGAACAGTTCATCTCGTGGTTTAACACTATGGACAATCTTCATTCTCCCCATGCTGGGAAGTGACACCCACACTGCATGACCAGCACACTTGTTCTCTCCTGCTCTCTTAGCCTTTTTCCTCTTTAATGAAGCTTTGTTTCCAGAGGGCTCACAGTACAAGCAGGCTGCTGGAAAAAGAGGTGTTTTCAGAGGACTAGTGTTTATTTTGGGGACTGCTCTAGTAAAACATACATTCTTGCAGTCCTACAGTGTTGTGCCCTATTTACACCCAGGGTCTGGGCTTTTTGTTTTGACCAAAATGCCCTGTGGAACTGCTGTTCTTGCCCTAGGATGCTTATCTTTGAAATGCACCTGCAAGAGTGAGCTTTTGTGCCATTGCACAAGCCTGCCTTTTGTACAGACATGCATTGAACACATGCACAGTAATACAGGAAGTGTGTTAGAGTTGTTGCATCTGTTGATATTGAAAATATTACCGTAAAATCCCAGTGGAATAAGAATGTTTGAACTGAGAACCAGCAGGTGCTTGCTTCAAAATCCCAGTGAGGCGGTGGAGAAGCAACAGAAAAAGCAGCAAGTATTGATACATCTACATAGTTTTGTTACCTATCTAGAAAAAGAAAAAAAAAGCTTTCTTCTCAGGATTCTTGATTTCCAACAGGCTTTCAGGGAGTGCCACATCTTGGGTTAAAATCTTCCAAAATGAACAAAGGATGTGCCCATAGATTTTGAGGCACAAGTTCCTGGTCCTTTAGTTACAAGGAGACCCTGTATGTTAGAGGCTTCCAGCTCTATAGAGAGCTTGTGGTGTTTGGTTCATGGAGTACATAGTGTCTTCCTCCATGAAAAGGATAAATCTGGAATTCCTTCTCTTCAGCTTTTCACAGTATATGTTGTTCCTCATATTTATAATTGAATACTTGTGATAAAGTGTAAGTAAAGGTAGATTAGAGAGCATAGCATTCTCTGTATATGATGAATGAGGTTGCACTCTGGAAACCTCTTCTTTGCTTCTGCATGACACTGGAGACTTTAGGTCAAGAGTCTGCATGCAACTTCCTTGCTCCAAAGTGTTAGAGCAGTCTGGCTTTGCAGTATGAACCCCAGTGTTGTCCATGAGGGGCCTTGCTCACATTCAACCTGGGCTGAGGGCCCTCAGGAGAGATGGGTTTTTTTCTCATTTTCCCCAAATAGTGTCTATCTTTGGATGTGGCTTTTGAGTCCCCATTTCTCTAAGTGTTAAACCTCAGAAATAAATCAGATATTTTGTATTAAAGCTCCTGTTTTGTGTTACTCTTTTGGTCAATAATACAGACTTTTAAAAGTACAGATTGCTTTTCCCCAGTGCTAAGCTCAGACAAGATAGAGAACAGGTCTGTGTGTGTTTGTAGTAAATCCTTAACACTTCTGTTGTAGGATTTCTGTGGCTACATGCTTATCTTTTTCCTTGCCCCCACTGTCTAAATGTATGGTGCTGCATCCCATTTGTCATCCCATGGAAGTGTAGCTTTTAGCATGCCCATTTGCCTATTGGAGCAGTACTGGCAAACTTGGCTGCTGTGCAGCAGTCTGTGTTGGTCACTGTCTGGTTGTTGGCCTCACCACTGTGACCAGCATGCTTGCCCTGTGTTGGTCCCTTATGCAGGAAACTGTAATTTTAGCTCCATTCATCTTCTCACCCTGTGCAGTTCTGACAAACAACTTGTGCTAGTGTCTGGTTGAGTTAAGAGAATCTGGTCTTACATTAGTTGTAGCAAACAATTTTCTGCCTGTTGCAGTAGCACAGAGCACAAATACTGTGACTTGAACACCAACAAGATTTTCAGCTTTGTGGTATCCTTTTCACTCCCACTTCCTGTATAAGTAATTCTACATCAGATGTAGGTTCAGAATTAGCATTGCATGCTGTATTTTTAACTGTAGTCTGCTGCTGGCTACATGCTATGTGGTTAGGCTCTTTCACATGTTTTCGTCCAGATAAGAAGACTGGTTTGTTTGTCTCTTACAACCTACTTGGAAATAAACTCCTTATGGAGATTTGAGAGAAAATGCTTTAGTTTCTTCATTGGTTTTATCTGATCCAGGGTGACTATGCTCCATGAGGCTGTTGTCACAGATATCCACATAGTAGATAAGAATGGAAAGGGTATTTCTTCCACAAATGGATTATTATACTAGTGTAAAATTAATGAGTGTAAAGACATTGAGGGGACAAAACACCACCAGTTTGTCTGAATTTACTTTCTGCTCAAGGTAACTTTCCCATCCTTTTGGATGGTATTCAGAGGTGTTTGTGCTAGAATTCTGCACTATTTGACAAACACAGTAAGAATTTCTATTACATAGTAGTATGCAAGCTTGAGTGAGACCTATACATCTTTCTCATGCTTTATTCCCAAGAACTTCTTGAAAATGTAAATTAGTAAATATCTGATGGAAGGTGCAGCATGTAGTTGCTGGTTTAACATAAATGAGAGAGTAATGATTTACTAGTCATATGTGGTAGTAGCATGAGCATCTAATATGAGTTGTGTTGAGCTGATATGTAAAAAAAAAAAAGGCACAATTTTTGTTTCTGTAGGAATTGGCTTTAATCCTTTGCTGAAGGAAGTTTAATGCTAAAGCAAATAGGATGCATGCATTTTACTTGTGTCAGACCATTTTGGAAGGGAGTAGAGGAAGCTTAAATCAGGAGGGGAGGATGGGAAAGAAACACTTTTTAATTCCAATGTAGGTGTGTCCACATGGATGTTATTTTGATAAATATCCATGTATATGACCCTCTCCTCTAGCAAATTCCTTTCCAAAATCTATTTGAAGCATTCCTGGTTTTCATTTTGCACTGTTGCTTCTATTTCAAGTACTAATTCTGCTAATTGGTAGATATTTCATCAGCTTGGCACTTGAGAACTTTTCCATTATCTTAAATAATGAATGATTTAAAGTGCCTTGAATCTGAAATTCTGCCTGCTCACCAAACCTTTGTAGTGCTGCACTAACTTTCTTCAAGCAGAATTTGGATCCAAGCTGATGGAATAGCAACAGGAAGGCCTAGGTTTTATCCCCAAGGAACATGCTTTTCAGCTTTCAAATCCAGAAAGTGCGGCTAGAAGATACTGATTGGCGAGTTGCAGAGCCATGTAACATACCACGTATCTTGTGGCCACCACTGTAGGTCCCAGGTATTTTTTTAAGATTCTAAATTTATGAGCAATCTTGTACAGCTATTATTATAAAGTTTACTTTAGATAGCTTCACATCAAATTTACTTGCTTTCTTGTTCCCCTTTCTGCCTGTAATCTGGACTTGCCATCTGCTGCAAGGTGAGAGAGGGGCTAAGGATTGGGCTGGGGCAAACAGCTGGATGAAGATTAAGGACACTTTATGTCCTTTCTCTGACCTTGTCAGGGTCTGGGCTCCCTGTAGTTAATGTTACAGTCCTACTGTTGATATTTTCTGTCTCTGGGGTAGCACCCCTTTCCAAAGGGGTATTTCACTTCTTACTGGTATCAAAGGCTATGTGTGCTTCCAGTTCTAGCAGGACCTGTCAGATCCATCTCTATAATCAGAATTTGTTAATGCTGAAAGTGGTATTTTTAGTTAAATGTGTAATTGTAAGCGTTTTTAAATTGGTCCTTTTCTAAGCTCTTTGTTACTTTCTTCTTTTTTTTTTTTCCCTTTCCTGTTTACTTCTGACCACTTCAATTTGTGATTAAGATATATAGAAGTATAACAATAATATTTTTCAGGCCCACTGTGACACCATGTAAATAGCAAATTGTGGAGAATGTTGTGGAATGCAGGAGATTTTAACAACATTCACTTGTAACGCTCTGCATAATCTGTTGATTTTCTACCTTGTGTTTCTGCCATATGCACTTTGGTTTTTTCCCAGTAAAAGCTGAATAGCAGCTGAAAGAGTAAATAGGAGCTAAAAGAGTAAAAATCCTTTTTTTTTTGTTTTTGTTTTTTGTTTAACCAGGTTAATGTTGTAAAATCTGCCCTTCATATTACATAACTGCAAAGAGGCATCAAATACCGTTTGTTCTGCTGTTTGTAAAGAATATTGCAGTAAGTGTACATTTTATGCCTGGTGGGTACCAGCTTTCCCTGCCCTTTGCACAGTAGAGTATGTGGGGAAGGAAGGATGCTCTGTAAACTGGCATGGCTGCTGAGAAAGCAGCTGGTGAAAGCCTGCCTTAAACAGAGAAAGCACAGTAGCAAGGTGAACTAACCTATGAAATTTGTAAGGGTGAAGTAACATCCACACAGTGACCAACAGGAGCTAATGCTCCTATCTCTGTATCTGGACTTCTTGTGGTCTTAAAGCCATACTGTTTAAAGGTTATTATGGTGTAGCTAAAACAGGAGAACCCAAGTTCATCTGAACAGCAGAGTTTTGTTCTGAACTGTTTTATGCAAGACACCCGGGGAGTGCTTCAGATCTGTTTAAGTGCTGATTTCCTGTAGCACATTATAGCCACCTTTGATGCATTCAGTTTTTTCACTGCATTGTTGTAATGCCTGGAAACACCAAATGAGATCAAGGGTCCAGTGTGCTTAGCACTGTAGTGATGGCTAAGCAGGAAATCCTTGCCTCTTAGCTTACAAGTTAAATAGGCAAGCTGACAAAAGGCCAAGAGAAAAGATGGATTGACAAAGATGAAATTATTTGCTCAGCATCACACAAAAGGGCTAAACCAGAAATAGAAATAGGACCTCAAATTTGCTAGTTCAAGATGCCTCTTACTGATCTGCTTTGAGTTCAACATTTTTTTCCTACCTCAAGTTCTGAAATTACTATACTCTTCATAGGAACATGAGTTGCAGCCAGTGTGACACTTTAACATAAATATACTTTCAGTATCAAGCTGAGGGAGAACTGCATGTAGAAGATAGAAACGCAAAAAGCTGTCATAAAAAAATAGCCATGTTAAGTGCCCAGGACTGTGAACGGAACCTTGCTTGGAATCACTCTACTTCCTATGGCATCTTCCAGTATGTATTGTGGAAAGATTTACAGTGACCATTTCTAGTATTGCTATTCTGAAGAGACAGTGATTCTTCAGGTTGTCTTCTGTCACCTGCTGACTTCTCTTTATTGTCACCTGAAGCAAGAGTCTTCCTTAAGTTTCACGGCAGAGAATATGCTCCTCTTTCGAGATGAACAACTAAATTTCACACACATAATAAAAATAGAACTTTAACAAACACTCATCCCTAGATTGTTGTCTGTACTGCTTTGGGAGAATGTTTTGTCACTCAAGTGTAGGGAAAAAGTGATCAGTGAGGTACTTTACTATAGATTATGTGTCTGCTTTTAACAATTTTTTCCATTCCCTGGGACATCTCTGCACTGCCTGGTAATTCTTAGAGATGTAGCTGTGTTATGGAAGGGAAAGAGAACTTTATAACTAAACTTCTGTTATCTTATTTACTTTGCTAAGTTGCAGTCACATTACAAGAAGAACAAAAAGTTTTGCTCACTCAGCTAGTCACCTTGGGCAGGTAACATAGATGGTTCTGATGCAGCTGTTAAGATGGTATTGGGAGATTGATCTGGTTTTAGTAACTTCCTTGTATATGTTTTCACTTAATAATTTTTGATGCTTTAGCACTTACTGCCAGTGCCTCATATTGGCATTATCTAACTTGTCTTGTGTTTTAGACTTTCCTTCTCTGGTTGTAACACAGACCTCACTCCCCATCCTTTTCATGCTACCTAGCTAGCTTTCCTTGCTCCTGTTATTATAGTAGCCAGTGCTTTCTGGGATTTCTACACTACATCATGCCATGTTAATAGACTAAAGCTGTTTTAAATTTCGCTTGTACTCTAATTAAATTCTGATCTGTGGAGGGTTCTGTTTCCTCCTGTGTCATTGTTACTTGTGCCTCTGTGTAGGAGGGTGTTTGTTTTCTGCATGGCTTGGTTGACTCTTTTCATATTGAACTTTCTGCTTGTATCTTAATGTTTTCTGTCCCTTTTTTTGGTAACTTACTGGAAATCTGTGTGATCTTCAGATGAGACTGTCCTTCTCAGAGACAAGTTTCCCTGCAGTATCCTTGTAGTCTCTGTTTGCCTGCTGCACCTTATAGGATACATTAAAAGTCAAACCGAAGTTTTGGAGCAGTCTGTTGTGAGTGGGTAGAAGGATTCCTCTGGGTTGATGGTGGTCTAAGCATTGTGTTCATTTACTGGTAGTACATTATATTTTAGCTCTAGTTTGAGGAAAAGCCTGTGGAGAAGCTGAATTGTCCTGAAAAAAATGAGAGAAATCATAAATTTGTAAACCATGTAATGCCAAGCCCTGTGTTGTGCCTCCATGAACTGAAAGCTTCATGAGCCAAATGCAGAACAGATCAGCGTCTGTCTGCACAGGAATTAAAGATCAGATGAGGCAGAAGCTTTGCTGCTTTGAGTCTATTCATGCAGTGGCTGTGTGATTCTGGACTGTATGGTGTGATTAGGAATGTGGTTCTGGGTACGAGGTGAACATTGGCACTTCTGCTTTCAAAGGCCTGCCAGTCTGTATGTGTGCTTGAGCTCTCATGTGAGGATAGCAAGGATGAAGGCAATATGCAAGCTGAAAGCTGTGAAGGCTCAGTAAGTGTATGAAATGGGGAGGTACAAGTCCATTGCCTGTACTGCGTTGACAGGCTGCTCCAGGGGTGGGCCATGGTAGTGAGTAGGAGTCCAGAGGTATGTAGCTGAGCCCACACCATGGTAGTTTTTGACTGGGACGTGCTGTCCTACACTACTACGTGAGCTAGACTTTGTAGTAAGCAACAGAGAAATAGCCTAGATAGTACTGAAGAAGGGCAGATGGAAAATGTATGTGGAGACAGCAGGGGGAAGGAATAGCATTGTAATGCTGGAAGACGTGCCAGGCTCAGCTTAGACAGGATGACACGAAGAGCTTAATGAAAGAGCAGAGAAATGCATGCTGAGTCTCATTTACTGGAGAGTGCATTTCGGTGCGAAGGTGTCTTTGAAGATGACTGAAGATGCTGTTGAACAAGAGTAGAGTCCAAGAAGGTTAAGTAGTGTTTGAACCTGTTTGTTCTCCTCACAGTATCTGAAAGCACAAAGTGTTCTGGCTGTTGAGTGCCTCTGTCTTACTTGTTTGAGTGTTAGTGTACCTTGCCTCTCCAATCAGCCCCAAATTCTGGGTGAGAGAGCCTATCTCCTCCCCATGCTATGCACAGAAATTCCCTCTTCTTTCTTTGGCCCTTGGGAGTGCCTCTCTGTTGTGCCCCCCTCCCTCCCCTCCCACTTAAGTTGCAAACATCTCTGCTTCCTCCAAATGTGAACACATGTAGACTTTCTGCCTATCTCTTCAGTGTGGCTGGGAAAGCAGAGGTGGGAGAGCACAGAGGCACCCCCTTGCATCCCACATCTTGTGCATATATATTCCTCTTTCTTCTTCACTCCTTATATCCGTGTGTGGGGCACCTATGTTCTGACTTCAATGTTTGAGGGGATGGGGGTCTTCAGCCCTGCCCTTTCCCCTGGTGTGTAGTCATGTGCTTTAATGGTGACTTCTCTCTGCTCCTTCTCCTGTGTCTGTGCATTTCTGCTGCTGCTTATACCTGCCTCAGGGGAGCGTTATTGGCAGGGGGGCCCTTGCTGGCACACTAATGTGTGAATAGTTTCTGTGCTTTTCTTCTCATCTCCTCTCTTCCCTTCTCTTTCCCTCTCTCAATGATGTGTCCAGAAAAGGAAGTCGAGCTCCAGTGTGCATTTGATGGTGAGCACCTCCCGTAAGCTGCCTGCGATTCGTGCGTCCGCCATTTCTCATGCCATGCACGCTCGGCTTGTGCTCATCACCCTACATAGCATGTCCGTGCAGGGGGCGGGGGGATCTGTGTGCACTCAAAGGTCCATGTCCTCACCACAAGGGCTCTGTGATCCTCTGGCCCCCAGCCACACACAGCTCCCATTTTGTGCAGAAAATCAACTGCTGGCAATGCAGTTTGACTTTGCCTGCTCTGAGTGTGAAACAAAACCAAAAAAAAGGCAGTGATTCTCCTGGGCTCAGCAGAGCAGGTCCGTGCCTTGCCTGGACATGAGGCTTTATCATTCTATTGCAGAGGTGCCAAAAAGAGGAGCGGGTGCTTTGCCTGGTGTTGGTGCTGTCATCCTTGATAGGAGCCTTGCAGTGTAGAACAAAGTGGGAGTCACTGCAGATTTGGCAGAGACTGATGGGTCTCCACTGTTCAGATGAAATGTGTGGGCACAGCACCACCAGGCAGCTCAGAGCTGCAGGTCACTTCTTGTTTTAGTATACTTACTGAAAAGGTTTGTCAGAGCCTTTATAATCCAAAACTTCCTTTTGTCCTGATCTTGTTTATGTATCCCAGCATGACCAGTACTCAGTAACTGCCTCCCCTGTCCTGTTCACTTCCTTTTTTCATTCATCCAGATGTTTGACATCCATAAATTTTGTCAAAAAAAAAGTCAAATCCACTCTCAGGGGAGCAAAGAGGAAATTGGCCAGTGTCATATTGTCAGCAGTCATACACAGCCCATTGACACACTTTGGGACTGAGATATGAACAGTAACTAAAGTATGAAAATCAGTCATTGTATTATCTCCTTTGCATGTAAAAATAACAGAAAATATTTTCCCCCTGTTTCAGATAGAAGCAGGAATGTTTTAGTAGTGAGAAAGCAGAATAATTGTTTCTGTGTCACTATCTGGAAGATATTTCTACTCTTCCTCCTTCAATGACAGCTTAAAACTGTAAAAACATACATAAAAAAAGTAATCCCAAAATACTGCTTTGAAAGTCTGATGTGAGGGACTGACTTTTCACCAGCCCTACATTTATCCAGGGCAGGAGTTCACTGCGCCTTTCTTGCCCTTCTTTTTGCCCACTGTCAGCAATACTTCAATTCCCTTTGCATATTGTATTAAAGCAGCTGGGATATGTAAACCATGTAAGTGTCAGCCTCAGAAAACATGGAAGCAGTGACGGTGGCTAAATAACCAGAGACAACCCATGTGTTGGTACTTATTTTCTTTTAGTTGGCTAGATGTGTGTGTCCCTAGCAATATGAGCACTGGTCTGTTTTCTTTCTCTTGCACCCTCTATGTTGTTTGTGCCTGTCTGTCTGTCTCCTGTCTAGCTCAGGAAGTGCTGCCAACTGCTGTGCCAAAGCTAATCGTGTTACATAGATTTTAAGAAGGGCCTGGCACCTTTTTATGTGAATTTGGCACTTTTAACTTGAGCTGTACCAAGTTACCAAGAAATACAGCCTGCCCAGTGACTGTGATGTTGGCTGGCAGTAGGAAGAGAAGGAGGGGTAAGAGTTGGCTGTGCCACCTGGGGCTCTGGGAAGGCAAGGCTAGTTTTTTCCAGGAAGAGTGGTTGGTTAGATGGCCACAAGACATGAGTGTGTGCAGGAAGCTCAGTATGTCATATACCTCCATCTGAGAAGGTGCTGTGAAAAATTCTTAGGATAAGCTGCCTTTAATTTCATTGGGACACTGTCCTGTAGTAAAATGCTATGTGATTCTGGACTAGCAAACATGATACTTAGTCTTCTTCAGCCCACTGGCTGGAGAAGAGTATGACGGATGAACTGGGTGCTCAGTGCAGCCTGGTTGTGTGCTTTGGGTGCGTGGGGGTTTGTATTTTATAAGACAACATACCATACCTAACCTGCTGCTGACAACTTTTTTCCAGAGCACTGGCTTCCTGGATGTTTGTTTGGTTTTCGGTTTTGGTTCTGTTTTTCCCATTTGGCTTAGTGATAAAACCTTCCAAAAATTGGATTTATTTTTGTATAGCTTCTTTCATGATAACTTTATCTCCTTATCCCAGTGGACTAAGAAGAATGTGCTGCATTCCTCTCACTGGAAAAGGTTTGAAAGATAGATCTCTGCATTAGGATCACTGTTTCTGGAGAAGTATAGGAACCTCAGTGCTGTGTTGAGAGGTGAACCCAGGCACTGCCAGAAGTTTGATTGTGTTTATGCCACAAAATAGCTTGAGATGAATTTTTTCAGGTTGATCTGCTCTTCTTTGACATCCACAGTGACTGTCATCTCTGCTGTCAGGTTGGAAATACATGCAGAAAGCAAAGTTCTTGGAAAACCAGAATCTTAAGACAATGCAGGGATGTATAGGAAGAGGCATCAAACAGTAATTTCTGTAGTATTTCTCCTTACTTAGCTTTGAGTTTGAATGTATCATATGCTCCTTTTTTTTCCATGGACTTCCGAGGAATTCATTCATGCCTCTCTCTTCTACTTTCTCTCCTCTACACCTGCCCCATCTTCCTCTTCTTTCTTCTCTCTCCCTGCCCCATCTTCCTCTTCTTTCTTCTTTCTTCCTCTCCAAAAGAGATAGTTAAGCCAAGGCATGTTGCTTATGAAGAAAAACTGAAGTATGAGTAGGTGTGTGTAAAGTCTCGGCCTTATAAGATCTGTCACTGGTTGACATAATTATAGGTTTGGCAAATGTTTTCCAGCTCAGCATTTCACTTCTACATTCTTTGTGGTGTTTGTGGTGTGGTGATGAGGGCCTGATGTTTTGCAGTATGAGTTTGCAGTCCCTGAGAACAGTGGGATAGAGAGGCACTGCAGTGAGGGCACACTGCTGAGAGGTCCATCTGATACCCTGATCTGTAAACCAAGGAGTTTGGCTGGGCTCCTGCGGTGCCAATTTTGACATTGTTGCTGGTGTCTAGCAGCATGAGAGCCATATACCTGGTGTGTGGGTTACATTTGGGCTAGGAACTATATACTAGTGAACACAGGTTTGGCTTCCTACAGACATAGACTTTGCTCATTTCTAATGTTACTGATGTACAAGACTCAGTGGGATGCTTCTTTTCAGCAAGCTGGTGATGACCTCACTGTTGTGCTGTGTGGATGCAGGAATGGAGAAAATGGAGATTTTATTCTTCTGCCACAGCTACAAGGGAGACTGAAGAGAGGAAAAGATGAAAAACTACTGGGCACCATCCAAAGAACTTCCTACTTGCAGAACTATATGGCCTTTTCCTTGTGTCCCAACCCCATCCATTTCCATATTTTGGTCCTGAAGTGTCTTTGTTCAAGTCACAGCAGGGATACAACACACCATACCTCACCTTTTCTCTACCTTTTCTAGGGCTGACCACACATTTCCTTGGATCAGTAGATTCCCTGGAACCCTCAGCATTATCACATACCTAGGACTGTTCCTGTACACTGGGATTCCTCAGACTTGACTCATATGTGTGCCCTGTTTGAGATTGCACCATGATTATCATGTGTCTCTCACTTCTGTAGTCTTTCTCTCAGGACTGCTGCCATCTTTCATTCTCCTTTACCAGATATTTTTGTTAGTGCTCATTGCAGGATTCTCCCCATCCCTTAGGGCTGATGCCTTTTTCCCTTCTGTTTTCCTTCCTTATAGCTCTAGCAGTCCATGTACATTTGGATTTTGGTACATCCCTTACAACTTCTATTGCCTCTGAGGGAAGGATGATGTCCAGCGACCCGGGCATCACTCCTTCATCCTCCCTCTTCTTGGTGATTGAGCCTGTGGGGAGGGGAGGGTCTGAGGAGATGGTTGGGGTTGAAGCAATATTGTCATTTTCTTGCTGCCTCTGCTGCCCAGCAGTGGAACTAAAACCATGTTTTTCTGTCTCAGCCACAGAGCAACAACAAAACCAGTATAGTAAGCACTGCAAAAGAAACACCCCCAGTGCAGACGTCCATGGTATCTTCCCCAACCGCTATTTTTTTTTCCTGTTTGGTTTAATTTGATTCTGTCCTCTCCCCTTCTCCCCCTACCCCCCTTCCTGAGTGCTGCTTGTGCTGCTCTGTTTCAGCTTATGTTTTGGCTTTGTTCTGTCTGTGTCCCTGTGCTGCTGTGGGGCCTGATCACAGCCTCACAGGCTTTGGGTTGGGGGTGCTGAGCAGAGCTGTGGTTGGATGTGGGGATTGCAGCTTGCCTGGACTTCCCCATGTGCCATCCCTGTATAGTTCTGTGTCCCGTCCAACTGTTACTGCTGGCTTTGGGAAGGTTTGGAAGAAGAGAGTGTCAAGCTCCATCCACTCTCCAACACTCAGGAAATGGAGGATGGACTTCAGGACACCACAGAAGAAAGGGCAGACTGAAGCTTTTAGAGGAATCCTTTGATGGCTCATTTGGCCTGCTCATTTGGGTTGATCCTCTGCAGCCTGCTGACTTGCTGGGCTGGCATCTTCTGTTTGGGCTGTGTGCAGGCTTCTTCATAGGTGCCCTGTGCCAAGTACATTGAATGGCACAGCTCAGTGTGTGGCCAGCCTCAGTATGCTTGGTAGAACAGGCAGCAGTGCAATGGGTGGCAGAGGAGGATGGGTGAACGTACATCGCTGCCCAGCACAGTCCCTGCTGCCCTCATTGAGCCACCCTGCAAGAGTGACAGCAGTGGGAAGAGATGGTGCAGGATCCTGAAGTCTTTTCCTGGTAATGAAGGGATGAGTGTAGGAGCTAGTTAGCACCCATAGGCCTGGTAGCTGCTCTTTGTTGTCTGTCTCTGGAGAGTTGGATTTGGCATTTTTTGGAGGTGGGAGGCGGGGAATTTGATGTTGGTTTTGTTTGTTGTAGGATGAAGGATTCTTGGGACACTTCATAATTTTCTGCTCTCTTTTCACTGGGTTTGTTCATGATGTTATTGATACTGAGAGAGCCTTTCTAAATTATTAAATATTGTTATTATTGAAATTGGAGCTCATTTTAGAGACTTTTAGAAAAATATGCCTTTTTCACAGTTCCTTCGCAACTCCTCTTTGAGAGGCATTGAGGTGGTCTGGCTTGTCCCTTTTTTATTATGGAAATTATGAATGTCCCTTTTTAGGGTAAAATACCCAGCAACCTTTCCAAAAAATTGGGAGACAAAGCCCCTAGCTCCAGTATTATCCTTTCTTCCCCCTCTCCCTCTTCTGAAATATTTTCCAGTGAGGACAATGCTGAAGGATCATTACTTCATGAACGGCTGCAGAGGGTGCAGACAGGCTGCTTGGTTGCCATCTGGTGTCTGTGCCAGCCTGATTCACTGGAAGCAAATTGGGAGTTAGGGGCAATTGCAGGGAAGCTGGGGGCTTTGTCTCCTTGTGACTATAGCTTTTAGTGCAGCCTCTCTCTAAAGGAAACCTGTGCAGGAAGTGTGTGCGCACGCACGCAGGCACTCGTGTGCTGTTTGGAGTTTGTGGTTTGATTTTTTAATTTTTTTTTAATGTCAGTCACCTTTTCTCCACTTGCTGGGGAGTGAAAAGAAATGAGAGAGAGAATGCTTTGGAACTGGAGTTTAATTATTCTTCCATCCTTTCCTAGGAGCCTCAAACAACTGTTGTCCATAATGCTACAGATGGCATAAAGGTAAGGGATGGGAGTGTTGCCAGAGAAACCTCTGCTTCTCTCTTGTTCTTGCCTTCGTGTGTCTTAATTCAGTTTCTACCTTTCCAGTGCCTGATTTGTAGCATGCTCCTGAATACTGCTGGCAGTAGACTAGGAGGGTTGTGTTATATGGCTGTGGATCTCTGGAAGAGGCTGAGTAAAGACAACTGTTCAGATATTAATATCTCTTTCCTACCTTGGTGTGTAACACCACTCTCTTTTGTATGTGGGATGAAAGAGAAGATACAGACACTTACGTACCTTTTTTTTTCCTTCTGGAAATGGAGACTTCCTCTGGGAAAGCCTAGGAGCCCTTCTTTAGCTTTTTGTGGCTATTCTTCTTCCAAACAGAAGCAACTCGCATCTGATTTCATTTGACAGAGTTTGGTAACTTCCATACTTGTAAAAGTTCTGGGTGAATGGCTTGAACATGCAAAAGCTGAGCAGAGATGCTGTTAAGTTTTGCTTAGTATTTGGCCTGCTTTCATCCAAATCTTCCTTGTATCATCCTCTCCCTGCCATCCCTGCCAATGTTTTTGTGCTTTTCCTCATCTTTCTTCACAAACAAATCAAACTATTTGCTCATGGTCCCAACTGCTGATGCCTGGTAATGCTCTGTTCTGCCATGCAGGGTTCCACAGAGAGCTGTAACACCACGACTGAAGATGAGGACCTGAAAGGTAGGTGTTTTGCCTGTAATTTCTAATACAATTAAGTGTAGGTAAGGGATTCTGGAGATTTGATCATTGCGTTGAACTAGCTTCCCAGACTTCTGTGCCTGACTCAGTTCATAAATTTGCCATGATGCTGTCATTCCTGTCACAGTGGGACTGTGCATTGGGGAACTGGCTGACTTGGCCTCTGTGGTATATAAATACTGTCTGCCCCAAGCTAATTTGTTTTTGTCTCAGAGTTGGAATTCTCTTCTTGCAAATATCATAATCTGTTCATCTCCAGTCCATTTCTAGGTGTGGAAAATCCCTACCAGTCCCTTGAGGTTTGGAGTCTGCTTGACTGAAACCTCTCTTACTGCTCAGTCTCCCTTTTCACCCCTTTCTGAGAATCTCTTTAGTGACATGCACACAGTTCCCTTGTTATTTTTTCCATTTGGGTTTATTTTTATTTCTAAGATGAAGATCATTCTCAGCCTGTCATCTCTCAATAGAAATGGTTTTTCATGTCCTTGACTGAGATATCAGTAGAGGGGAGAAGCTGAAAAGAGATTTCACGCCTTTCAGTGACCATATCATAAGTATTCTGTACTTGTAAAAGACTTTAAATTAAGGGGCTCCAAGTTCCATATCTGCTCATGTTGTTTGAGCAGCTGTCTTTTGCCTGACCTCCCTAATGAAGGACAAGCAGACATTTTCCTGAAGGAGCAGGTTCAGGATGGATGAATGCAGTTTGCATTCTGAGGCAAATATGTTAATAGCTTGCATTTTGAGGCAGAGATATTCTCATTCTCCCTATAGTTCATCTGAGTTACATACCCAGGGAAAAATCAGTGCTGACCCTGTGGTGTAGCAGCAATGTCACCTCTGTCAGCTGGGCTAGTTCCTGATGCTTTTAAAAAGACATGTTACAAGCTCTGGCTGCTCTTCTGAGGAGTCACAGGGAGCAGAAAAGCATGCCAGTGAGTGAATGTGGCTCTGCAATACAGATTGCTTCTGGTAAGATCTGGCATCATTACAGCACAGTATTCTAGCTCCCACCTTTTTGCCAAGGAGTTTAAGGATCCATGGTTTAAGGACCTCACTTTGAGGGATGGGAACTGGATGGATTTTGTAGTGTGGTAATGAGTTTGATTTGTCTGATCTCTGCTGGATACCCGTCCAGAACAGATATCTGTCCAGAACTTCATTTCCTGTGGCACCTTTTGCTCAGGAGAGGTCCCATGCTTGAGCCAGCTGAGTCAATGGGTCATGTAAGCCACAAACACAAACGCTGTGAGGAAAAGAAGGCTAGGACTGGAACAGAAGGTGGGGGTGATGGAGGGCAGCTAGTCAGGGCTAAATCCATAGAGTTGTATAGGGCTGTAGATCAAAACTGTGTTTTGTGGTTTTTGGCAGAGGTTGGAAAATTTTGTAACAATTTTAATAGAAGGGAGCATTTGAATGGTAATTGGGAGGGAAGGAGTTTGCACAGTAATGGTTTGTGCTGTACCAGCTCTGGTAATTTTAGTGCCTCAGTTTTAAGTGTAGCAGTGTGTACCAGTGTTCCTTTTCCACTCCTGCCCTTTCATGTTTTAAGATAAGCAAGCACTCAAGCAAAACTAAGTAGACCAAAAGATTTGGGAGTGTTGGAGTTCTCAGTGTTCTGCATAGCCATGACTCTGGGAAAGGGGAAATGCTTGTACAGTTCCTCTGCCAACTTCTTATTTTAAATAGACACCAGGGTACACAGATCAGTCCTGCTGAGCTGTAGGAGACATTGTCTTTATCCATCAGTGGCAGTTGCCTCAGGGATGTGTTGTTTCCACTGTGGTGAGGCTAAAGGCAGTGCGTGTCGTTCTTCCCCTGCCCTTCTGTCATTCTAAATTGCACAGCAATTTCATGTTGTAGAGCTGTCTACTTGGCTTTGCCCTGGAGGATACTCCTGCATGTCTTGTGCCCGGCATTGTGGTTTCTTTAATGTTCTCCTATTTCCTTTCTCTTTTTTTATTTACTGAACTTGCGTGTTTTGTTTGTGTTTGTGTTTTAATTCCCTGCCATGCTAGCTCCCCCTCTCTCCACCGGGGACGGCAGCTCAGTGCTTGAAGGACGGAGACACAGTGAGAGCAAAACACAGACTGAGTCCATGCAGTCCCAGCTTTCTCTCTGTTTCTCAGCCAGTAAGTCCAGGGGTGCAGTGCTTCACAGCATCTTTTTCTCACCCCTCCTTCCACCCTTTCCATTTCTCCTTCTCCAAGATTTTTCCTTTCCTCAACTTTCTTCCAAATCGTTAATTTTTTTCATTTCCAGTATTCCAGAATAAAAAGAAATCATCTCCCTTCCTGCAAAATACCCTCTTTTACACACTAAAATTTTCCAACTATTTCCTTCCCTTTCTGGGGGAGGGAGGGAAAAAAGGAAAAACAACCACCACCAACAACAACAAAACCAAAACAAACAAAAACCCCCAACAAAACAAAACAAACAAACAAAAAAACCCACACACCACAAAAAAAAAAACCAACCAGAACCTCATCCTAGCTAATTTCATTCCCTTGCTGTTATCTGGGTGAGACATGGAGTTCTCTGCAGAGATCTTGCCTTTCAGGGTTTCCTCGCACAAGTCACTGTACCTCTTAGTTTTCCTTGTGGTAAATGGGGTCAGTGGTGCAGCTTTGCTTATGGAGGGGATGCATTAGGCTGAATTCAGTCTCACTTGTCAAGGACTTCTGAGGACCCCAGACATGGATGGTGCTCAGAAGTACGAAAGGAACAAAAACCAGTTTTTATAGGCTACTCCAAGGATGCTTTGAAAGGGAGGCTGTGGCTGCTGGAAGACCCCATAGCATTTCTGAATCCATTGTCAGGTGCTCTAAGTGAAAATTCTTGGATAATATTGGCTCTGAAGGGCCAACATTTGTCTGTCGTGAGCTTTACCTTGTGTGTCTGTCTTGCTAGCTCAGTTTGCTGGTACTGTGGTTAGTTCACGAGTTGTGGTAATGTCTGTCTGATATCTCCTGAATTGGCTGCCTCCATAGAGGAGCCTATGGCTGAAAAACTCTGAAAATGCATATGAAAAAAAGCTGGTAGATTCGAGAAAATCCAGGTAGGATTCCCAGCCTTTGCCCTACACAGATATACTGTACTAGCTGCCTGGCTATTTAAAGCAACAATAGAAAGATCCTTAGTGTGAGTTGAGAACATATGGAGTATTTGATTCTGTTCAGGTCAATCTGGGAAGGAAGGAGCAAGCATGCCCTCTTCTGTCTTTTCCTGTCATGCTTTCCTGGTTTCCTGCACACAGCACCAGAATCTTATATGATGCAGCAGTTGGAGCATCTCTGTTGTTTATTTTTGAAGTAGCTCTACAGATGTCAGACTGCTGGTTTGTGAAGTGCAATGTGAAAGGTGTTTTGCCTAGCCAGAATGGAAGGGAAATGATCTCTTCTGAAGCCCTTTTTGCTGTGAGCCGTCCATCACTGCTCTCTTATTAACTCCTTCCTCTTGCTCATAGCGAGGCCCTGCTTGGTATGCTGAGAAGTGCCACATCACTTCTTTGCCAAGCGGGGCAGTGTTCTCCCACCCCATTCCCCTGTGAGCTGAGATTTGCAGTGATTTGGATGTCCCTACTTTCTTTGTCTTTCAATCCCGTCTTGTACTTGCCCTCGTGCTGCTCTGTCACTATTCCGATCAGTGCTTTAGGTTGCCCTCAAACTATTCCCAGCAGCATTAGTGAAGTTCCTGCTGTGCTTTTTGCATCAGTGCCCCGGTGGACCCAAGCAGTGTCTGGTCTAGGTGATGTGACAGAGACAGGAGAGCAGGTAGAAGTTGTTGGGATGTGGATGTGTCTGTGTGCCGATTGGGGCTGGGACTGTGTGTGTCTGTACTTCTTTTTTGTTTTTTATTTTGCTTTCTAATTTTTTGTTTGTTTGTTATTTTAACGCTTACATTTGTTTTGCAGCTACACAGTCTTGTGAAGAGAAGCTTCATGCCTGGGACAGCCCAGGGCAGACATTGGAGTTAGAGCGTGCTCAGTCGGAGCCTTTGCTAACTCCAGTAGTTCCCTTTGTACTTAACCGAGCACCGTGTAAGTTAGCAGCTGGGTAGCAGTAGTGAAGTAGTGCAAGTGATGCTATTTACCCTAGATGTACAGCTACCCCCTCTGTCCTCCCTGGCTCTGTGCCCCTCACCCTGTCTGCCCCAGCCGGGCGGAGCCAGCGCTATCGGGGCGGCTGGAGCCGGGTGCAGGGAGCGGCGGCGGCCGCCCGGGGGCGCGGCTGGGGGAGTGGGGCCGCCCCGGCTGGAGAGCCCGGCCAGCGCCGAGCACAGTGTTCGAGTGGAACCCACTGAACGTGCCCGGCTGCGCCCGTGTGCCCGCAGCGCTCCCCTGCCGGCGGCACGGCTGGCGCTGCGCTGACCGGCGGCTGTGGCGGGGCTGCCCCGGGCTCGCTCGCGGGAGGGCAGCGCAGCCGAGAGCCGTGCTCGGTGCCCGCCCCTGCTGTGTGTGTCGTGTCCTTTGTGCCTCTGCCGTGCCAGGGAAAAGGCCCCGCGGATTTATTGGGAGTGGCAGGTGTGAATGCTGTCCCCCTGACATCCTGAGGCTCTCTGTCCTAAGGAAAAAGTGGTTACCTCCTGTGTGCCGGTTCTAGCTCGGGACATGGAGTGAAAGCCAGGAGATGAGCACAGTCTGATGGAATGGACTTGTGTTGAAGGACAGGGCTGATGCTGCTGCATTGAGGCACTGGGGAAGGAGATGCAAATCTCTTTGAGATGAGTCAGCATACGTTGACTGTGATCTGCAGATTTCCCTCACTCATCCCAAATGTAGCCTTTCCCATGGACTCCATCTTCCGGACATCATTGGTGGTGCACGGGAGGGAGGTCCAACAAGTAGCTCTGCTTCATGTGAAAGCAATCCCAAACAATTTGTCACAATAGACATAGCGCACTGTGTTGTTTTGACCCATTCCCTCTATATATCTTTAGATATGTGGAAGTGTATACAGCCTGTGTGGCAAAACCAGCTCCCTTACTGTTATGAGCCAGATGCTCCCTATCGGAGCGGTTTCTGTGGCTGAAAAACTCTGAAAATGCATATGAAAAAAAGCTAGTAGATTGGAGTATAATTCTCGTAACTGATTTCCAGAGTAGGTGCAGACATCTTTCATAACCAGTGAGATTATCATCTTGTTGCTCTGCCAACTGCACTTATCAATGGTGAGATGAGATGCACATGTGGATGAAAGTTGGGAGGGGAGACATGCAATTCAGACTGGCATCTTATGGATGAGAGTGGAATTCAGCTTCATTGACTTGAACAACTGAAGATAGTAGGTTGGATTTAAACACCATGCCCTGATGATAGGCATCTAAGATGCCTAGGTGAGACTTCCAGAAGTACCAGTTTCTTTCAGGGCTTAAAGGAGGAACAGTCAGGTGACTAGTTCCATTTCAGACATGTACATTTTAGAAGCTGAAGGGTACATAAATGGCACTTCTGGTGGTAGGAATTATATATTATCTCTTAATATTGAAGATAATGCTAGGGCATCTCCTACAGCTAGCTCCTAAATGCACCTAAGTGTGCAGGATGGGCTATCTACAGGTGTGAGGAAGGCTGAGGAGGTGTGAGGTTGTGCTTATAGGCTCAGGCATAGGTACCATAGGAGTGGTGCACATATAGTTTTAGAACTAGAACTGTGTTATTTAAGAGACCTGATTCAAACTGAAAATGTTAAGAATTTTTGAGAATTTTGGATGATGGAACACCACAGAGGTGATGGGGCCTGTGTAATCTGCTGTGGCGAACCAAGAGAAGGGAGTGCAGAGATGCTGGCCAGACAGAGGCCAAATAACAGTAGACAGTTATCCCTTGTCTCCATTTGTCTTGAAGTTCAGTGTGCTAGGCTGGGTTAATGGCAGTGCTGTCAGAGTGCTGAAAAGAATCATGCTGTAGGGATTGGCAGAAGCTAACTGCCAGAGGAATGAGTGGTCACTAGTATATAGCTAGGACCTGCTCATGGAACCCATCCGTTCTGCTGCAGTTGTCCTTCTGGCTTGCAAAAGTCATTCCTACATGTCCCAGTTGCTTGTTTGCAGCATTCATAATAGCTGAGGTATTGGCAATTTGTTGGGAGACTTTTTCCAATTGGCTTTATCTGTGTGGTGGCCATTTGTATATGACAACTGTGGTGAAGATTTTCCACATCTTAAGCTACCAGACAAGTGCTTCACGTGGGCAGGTTCACTGACATTCATTGGTCAGACTCCCCAGAAGCACCTCAGGGTGTCTTTCAGGAGACACCTCTGGTGCCTTAGACCTTTCTAGAAGAAAAAAATTGAATATGGGCTCTTTATTTCCTTTCTCCCTGCATTATGGGATCACCATTTCCTTTCCATGCCATTGTCCCCCTACTCTCATGTGGATGGCTGTCATTACTGCATATCTCCAGAATGCAGGGAGCCGCATCCTATGAGATCTAGATTAATGGTGCTCTACAAATTGCTTGTAGGAAGCACCCAGTAGCCCTATATTTCCACTGAAGTCTTAAGCACAGTTAAATTGCTCTTTCTTCTTGTTCACAGTGCGTAAGCAAGAGATCATTAAGATAACAGAGCAGCTGATAGAGGCCATCAACAATGGAGATTTTGAGGCTTATACGTAAGTACAGATGACTTCTGAAAGGTTGGTTATCAGTTTGTGTACAAGTGATACTCTGGCTCCTGAGCGTGAGGAGTTGCCACACAGTCAGGGATGGTAAAAAGTTGTATCCTTTTTAGCCTCCAAGAGTTAGGAGTAGGGGATATAGTAGAGCTCTAAATGAATATCAAGTAGAAGTCAGACATCAAACAGCAACACAAGCGACAAAAGGAAAATGTCCTGGCTTTGTAGGAAAAGTAGGGGGAAGAGCAGTGGGATGAGCAGAAAGAGAATAAAAGCAAAATCAGAAACCTAGTTTTGTATGAAATGCCAACTAGTTGGCTCCACGTAGTTGCAATAGGACTGAGTCCTTCAGGAGCTTACTCCTTGGAGTAGGGAGCTGTCGTTAGGTGGACCCAGGGTGTGAATCAAATGACATACCAGCACTTCACTGTGCAAATAGCTCTTGGGCTCAAATGCAAACCATAAGGCTGTGGTGCTTTTCTTTGCAGAAAAATCTGTGATCCTGGCTTGACCTCATTTGAACCTGAAGCACTGGGGAACCTGGTTGAAGGAATGGATTTCCATAAGTTTTACTTTGAAAACTGTGAGTGGGTAAATTTGGTAACACCAACAGCTTTCTCTCTGCTCTTCCTTTATGCCACATTTTGGGGGGAAAATTGCCCTTGTTTTTGCTGGCTATGAGAATCAGCAAGAATTTGATTGTGCTTGGGTTATAATGCATTCATAAAGGCCAGAAGCCTTCCTCTCAAAAAGCCTGTTCAACAACAATTTCAAATCTAACACCCACACCCCTTCACTCTAGGCATACAATTTGCCAGGTGCAAATATTTTGCTAGCATGGACTGCAGGAGCTTTAAAAGTTTGAGGCGCTGGACTTCTTACTGATATGGTAATGGAAAAATAATCAAATTTTGATGGAATCAACATGTCTGTTTGAGGTAGACATACTGAATGGTCAGGCATAAAGATGCCATCATTTTGACTTTTCCCTGAATGGTTTCAGATCTCTAACACCTAATGAACGCATTACGTTGATACAAGGGTCACCTCGTCAGTCTGGGGCAGGAAAGAGAGTTGGCAGAAACACTATAATTGATACCAGTGGATTTGCCTCCCTTCCTGGATCTCTCCACAGAATGAGATAATTGAAATTTAAATCCTGAGCTGTTCAGTTATTTTGGGGGTTAGATCAAGGTCCTTAGTATGGGCAGTTTCTAGTGCTCTAGTATGCAGGGAGTTTATCTCTTTAAACAGCCTGTTATGGAGTGATTTTAACACTTCTCTGAGGCTTGTTCATACTTAATGCTGACCTAGCTTAAAGATGCCCTGATTATTTACTCCTTTCCAACAATATTCTGTAAGTAAAAGACCTTTTTCTACAACTGAAGACACAGCAGCACTGATGTTGACTAAGTGGTGAATATGCTTTGCAGAGGGAGCAAAGTGGCAAAGGGGATTCTAGGCAGTAAGTGTGCAGTTTGTAAGGAGAACAGCAGGTGATAGGGGAAAGAATTGCTTGGATTTTGCCTGAAGCAATTTTTATTGTATCCCAGAATCCAGTGGAAGGTGAGTAGAATACAAGAGAGGTTGGAGAATGTGGGATGCTGTTCCTTCTTGGTAGTAAAATGAATCTGATGGTTTTGCATGTTCTGCTAGTACTGTCGAAGAACAGCAAGCCAATACACACGACCATCCTGAACCCCCATGTCCATGTCATCGGCGAGGACGCTGCCTGCATCGCGTACATCCGCCTGACGCAGTACATCGACGGCCAAGGCCGGCCCCGCACCACGCAGTCTGAAGAGACCCGTGTCTGGCACCGCCGAGACGGCAAGTGGCTCAATGTCCACTACCATTGCTCTGGAGCTCCTGCAGCACCTCTCCAGTGAGGATCAGATATGGGTATGGACTGCCTGGGAAGGAGTATGTCATACACAGGGCTAAGGCTGCTGTATGTGGGAATTCAGCGTTCAAGGCTGTTTAGCTGGCTGTGAGAGAACCAGATTTAGTTGACTGTAGGCTGAAAACTTCTGCTTGTAGTTGGTATTCCTTTAAGTCCTGTCCTCTGAACTCAGTAGAACTATCTTCCACTCATGGCAAAAATGGGAGTCATGTGCCAGACACTTGTTCCTGAGTGTGCATACCCTTGTAGCAGCAGTGCTTCCAGGTACTCAGGTCTGCCTGAGGACAGACTGCTAATCCAGAGCAGAGACCAAGAGTATCTCATGCTGTGCACAGGTTTGCTGTTTCCCACCTGTCAGGGATCTACCTTTACATGCTGAGGTTGATTTCAGAGTACTTTTTTGATGAGCATGTCATATTCTAGAGAGGATATTGTAGAATCCCTAGAGAACATATAGAGACACATAGAGAATAAGGGGTAAAGATTTATTCATATAAATCTTACTACTGATTTTCTTATAAGCAAAAGCTATTTAATGCACCATGTTCAGAAAACTCAGAAGGGAAAAAAAATCTAAACAAATAATAAGATTAGAGGATTTAAAATATCCTCCTATTAACTTGCCCCAATTCAGCATTGAAAGAAACTTTGATTTAAAAATTTATCATGAAGAAATTATTGTTGCTTGGTCCTGAAGGACATCAGATCCATTTACTTCTGCAGCCTTTAGGCATTCTAGTATATTGCCTTACTGGTTTCTTTTAGTTAGATGTACAAAATCTTTCTGCCTCCTTTTATTTTATGCTGAAGTATGTGTCACATTCATTTTAAAGACCTAAGTTTCCTAATCATAGGACCTTTTTACTAAAGATTTTCTATTTAAGGACAAACACAACAAATGTCTGCAACTGGAAGGCAAGCTTTTTTTAATGTGGTTATCTGGGTATGAACCACTTGAAGTATAGTTGCTACTTGAGACCTAGTTCTGTGAACTACATGAGACTAAGCCAAGAACAGTTTTTATTCCTATGTGCTGTAAGGTATTCAACCCTACTGAAGGCAATAGAAAGGAATGTGAACTATCACAAGCAAACTGCGGAGGTCACAGATGGAATTTGAAAAGCAAAAGCCAGTTGGGGGCACCAGAAGCCGGGAAGCTTTCAAGAGAGCTGGACAATCAGCCCAATTTCCAGGGAGTAAGGCAGTGAGAAGGATAAAACCTTTGCAGCAAAACAAAAACAAAAAAAACTTGCATTAGATTTCATGAAAGAAATGTTGAGGGAGACTTATGTCCTGGATTTAGTCCAAAAAAAGGTGCAGAAGAAATTATTAAATTACAGATCAGTATGGCTCAGTGGCTATGCCTAGAGTTTAGGTAGTTTAGGAATGGAAAGTCTTAGCTGCTACAGAAGAGATATGTTTCTTGGCTGCTGAAATGCTGAAACCCTCCAAAAATACGTGCTGGAGGGTTTCTGAAAACTGCAGAGCAGAAGCTATTTCCAAACCACAAAATCTTGGTTAAAACAATATTTTAAAAACCCTGTAAACTAAAGAGAAGCTGAAGTATTTGCATGCATTTCTGAGTTCTGAAGGAGCTGTACCCACATGCAATTATGAATGGGGTCAGTGTGGGCAGCCCCCATCTGAATGTACTGAATCATTTTGCAGCAGTGTTGGCCCATGTGCAGTGAAAACTAGGGATGAAGAATGAATGAGGTGAATAAGAATGCTAAAGTAGAAATCAGTGGTTTGTTTTCACCTGGAAGGCAAAGTTCAGTTTTGGGTAAGTCATCTCAAAAGGAAACTGCAACCATAAAAGAAGTTCGATGTTAATCAGAGGATTTCTGCATAAGGAGAGAGTAGGAACCAAGATGGGAGAAGGCTAATAAGAGAGATTCTAGAAAGATTTGCAAAAGAAATGGTAGAAAGAAGGGTTTGGCTATACTTTCATGACAGGACAATGTTAAACAAGCATGAAAAAAAAACCAGAAAAGTTCATACATTTGTTTAAATATTAAGAACATTCAGAGACAAAATTACTGAAGACTTAAAACCCTTGGAAAAATAACATTATCTTTCAGTTCAAGGCAAAAGTAAATGGGAAGTGAGGCAGAAACTATTCCTTAGGACCAGAGCCTTTGAGCACCCCTTAGGAAATTTCTTCAACTTCTAAGTCATCGCTGTTAGATAGTGGGCCCAGGTCTGCTCCAATGAAGCAAGTAATTCATTTTAGCAAGTAGTTAATTTTCATTGGCACACTCAGCCACCTGGAAGGGAAAGTGTGTGCCTCTTCAGAGTTCTCCTTGCGAGCCTCAATCTGTGCTGTGTTAGGAAGGGTTTCTACCTACACCAAATAATTAGCCTGTAGAAAACTTGTTTTTTTAATTGTATACAGCTAATGTTTGGCTTTATTTCCTTCCATCTTCCATCCTGTTCTCCCCTCTCCTTTCTGGGTGGATACTACCTCTTCCTGACTGCAGCAACTTGTGGAGATACTCAGCTGGAGGGCAATATCTTCTTAGCAAGCAGCTCTGGAGTGCCTGAGTGACAGCAACGGTCATGTCTGTTTTGACGTTAAAAAAATAAATACAAATTACAAACAGGCAGCAGCCAAATGCACGAAACCCTGCATGCATCTGATGCTCCGGGCGCTGCCTTTCTGTTGTTTTCCATGGATCCATCGTGTCTGTTTCTGCTGTACGAAGGTGTTTTTAAATCTAAAAAAAAAAAAAAAAAAAGACATGTTGTTTGTATAAAATAATAAAAACAGGAATAATGCTAAATAAATGACAGATTATCCAACATGCCCCTTCCCCCAGGGCTAAGAAAATGGCAGCAACCGGAACATCTTTCAGAAATGAAGTGAGGGGGAAAGCAAAAGTGAAGGAGAGAGGAAGAGAGAGAGAGAGAGCAAAAAAGGAGGCGGCTTGAGCAGCGGATGGCTGAACTGTGCTCCACAAAGCCACGGTGGAAGTTAACACCACATTCGGGCTGTGCTGCAGCTTCAACCGGTGAGAGGTGGCGAGGAGACCCCAGAGGAGCCAGTGTGAAGACTGGGGTTCAAGAGAGAGGAGGCACTTCTCTTCCTGTTGCCCGGCAGTCTGACTTCAGCCTGTTTCTTAGATTTCTGCACAGCAAGAATGCTATGGAAAGCTGGTTGCTCAGCTGCTGGATCCCAAAACAGACTTTTTATTTTCTTTTTTTTTTTTCTTTTTTCTTTTCCTTTTTTTTTTTTAAGAAATAAAACAAAATGGGATGTTGATTTAAAACTAAAGATGGAAGTAGGGATTAAAAATTGAGTGTAAGTGAATATAACTTGAATAGAAGTGCGCTCCTTAGTGATACTGGTTTTAGAAACAGCCACTACTTGGCCAAACATGGAGTTTTGAAGCCAGCTTATTTAATTTAATGAAACAAAACAAAAAAGCATTGCATTAAGAGCAGAGATTTTAGAGAAAGAGGGTACATGTATGGGATTTTCTATTCTTTTTTTTTGTTTCTAGAAGCATAGTTGGGATCCACAGTGCTGCAGAACACGTGTTCCTTAGGAAGCAGACAAAAAACTTAGTGTTATGTTCTTCATGAAAACTTGCACATACACTCCTATATGAGGCATAAATAGCGTGTGTTTTTTATACTGAAATATATGCACCCATAGAATTGAAGGGGTTACCTGGCCTCCTGTTTGATTTGTTTGGTCTCTGAGTAAAATAGCAGTAGGAGCCAGTGGCCCCAGCCAGGTGCTTTTCCTCACCACTAACCCATCGGATGTTTGTAAGTGTCATGTTTCCTAGTGTTTATTTGGGTAATTTTTCTATTTTTTACAGTGATGTTGTAACACAGAAAACTATCAGATCAGAACCTCAAAAGCTGTAGCTGAAGGACTCTAGGCCACCTCCCTGTGTTACCTCTGGGTGTTAGAGGATACCTCATAAAACAGAGGGGAAAGGGAATGAGCACATGTGATCTGATGTTTGTCCTTTGGGCCAATTCATCTTCCTTTCTTTTCTTTGTTGCAAAAGGAGTTCAATTCCTTTATTCATCGGGTGGGGAATATGTAAGTGTTTTGTTGACCTTACCAAGGAGGGAGCCTAGCCCCAGGAAGAAAATGGCCTTTCTGGCAGACCTGATGGGATTTGTCTTGACCAAGGGAAGGCATCACTTGCAGAAGTTGGGATGGGCTTTTACCTGCATTTGTCTACACCTAATCAGTTTTTTTGATCTTTAGAGGGAGTTAAAATGATTGCCTGGACAGCATACTAAGCATGCAGCAACCTTTTTGCAGACTACAGAAAAGAAGACAATTTGGAATTTTAATCCTTATTCGAAAAAATGCAGAAAATAAAAGCTGGTGCACAAAGCGGAGCGGTCAGTTTGCAACAGACAGCACCCTGCTGTCTTTGTTAGAGAGGTGCTATCCCTTACCGGGATTAGATGAGCCAACCCCAATGAAGGAAATGACCATCCACACTTTCCAGGATTATTTGAGCAAACACCCTTTTATTCCTCCCTCCACTATCCCGGGGAGGAGTGTGAGGATTGAACCCATGGGGGGCAAACACTAGATGTTATTATTTCAAAATGATTTTAAGACAGCACTAAGCCAGTGAGTGAAGTGGAAAAGTGAAAAGCCTTGATATTTTATTCAGACTTTTTTTAAGCCACAAAGAGAGAGCAAACAGATTATAATTATGCCATTTAAAAAAGGTAAATACAAAACATTATGCATGCCTTCTTTTGGTCTGATCTTCCTTGCCTCTACCTGATGATTATTAATAATTAAAAAAAAGAGAACCCTCTGTATTAAGTATATGCATCTTTCAGAGAAAATTTTAAAAGAACGGAACTGTTGGGTTTTTTTGTTTTTGCACAGTCTTGGAGACAAATTCTTTCGGATTTTTTTTTGTTTGTTTTGTTTCCTTTTAAGTTAATGAGAACCTTAGCTTGGTATGGCCATTATCAAACACAGCTGTACACCTTTAGCATTCTTAATGTTCTCTTATGGGGCTAATGTAAGCATCTATATAATATATATTATAAATATCACATTTTAAACAGGAAATGGAAGGCATTTGATGCAGAATTTTTGCATGATATAGAAATAATTAAAGTTAGCTAGTGTTTGTTTGTTTGGTCTGAATGTTGGTAGAACCTTCATAGCTTTGTTACAATGAAACCTTGAACTGAAGATATTTAATAAAATAACATTTAAACAGTGTAAAGTTTGGAGTGTCACATTGTTCTCTTAAACCATGTAACAATGGTACTTCTGGGATAAGAATCAATTTACAGAGCTTTATTTGTGTGTGTGATTTAAAAATGTAATTTAAAAAAAGGTGAAAAATTTAAGTGGTACCATACCTAAAATGAGGGGAAAAAAGGCTAGCATTAAAATAAAGGGACAACAGACCCTGTTAAAATGACCATAATGGCATGTCCCTGACAGACCAGGCATAATACAGAGATGTTGCTTTTGTTCCTAATAGCCTGATCCTTGGCAAACCTATGCTGTTACTTTCTTATTTGTTTTTCTCAACAATATTTCAGATTTTTGTGGGAGAAGCCTTCTTGCCGTTAGGTTTGCCTAACGTAAACATGCTGATCTCAAGTTGGCTGGCTTATTTATTTCTAACCTAGTGTATTTTGTGTCCTGACTGGGATGCTTCTGCAGAGGCACAGATCAACCACTCGGCTGTGCAAATTTCTCAGGTCTAGCAGCATAAGCATAATTTCCCAACAAGTTAAAAGTTAGTTGGCTTCAGCCTGATTTGTTTCTATACTGCCTCTTGTTATTAGCATTTTGTTTATGCCCTGCTGGGTAGGCTTTGTTCTCTCAGGCCTTTGCTGCTTTGCCATTTTTCTTTTATTTCCTCCCTAGCAGAGTTCATGCTGCTCTCTCAAGGGTAGCAAGTGGTGAGCCCCTGCCAGGCTATTGGGGGCAAGGCGGGGGACAGAGATGCTCAGGTGCTTCTCTGCATCTCCTGCTACCGCTGGCCTTATGTCTGGCACAGTGACTGCTGGAGTTGCACTGGGGGCACACGTCTTGTTTTGGTACTGGCTGCAGCAAAGACTGAAGGGCTCTAGCCAGTACTTGTGCCCCCGTTTGGCAGGCCTGGCTGGCCTCCACTCCCCTGAGCTTTTCCCAGGTGCGTCTGGGAAACGCTGCAGGTAGGAGGAGGTGGCTTTGCCTTATCACAGAAAGCAACTTCGGTGTACTTAATCCCCTTTAACTGCAGCAATTACCTAGTAAATAGGTGTCAGTTGCTGCTGCTTAAGGAGATGATTAGTTCTCCTGCCTGATGAAACAGGAGGAAAATTGTCCTTAGTGTTTAAAGGGAGAAGGTAAGAGTTTTACAGCCCCTTTCACTGGGACTGAAGACAATCTGTTCGTCCTCAGAAGAGATAGCTCCTGCTATTACAGCAGCAAAGAGAGGTTCTGCTATCATTTCCGACATACAAGGCAGCATCATTCATCAGGTAAGGTCTCTCCTGAAGCAGTTAATCCTACCTAATGATCTTTGAAGAAACATTGCAGTATGATCTGATAAGCACTAGGAATGTACTCATAAAATTAGTGATAATATCTCGTGTTCTTAGTAGCTCTTTTAACCAGAACAAGAGTAATTTAAAAACTTTCTGAAAGCACAATAGTCAGACTAATGTTCAGGTTAAGAATATTTGTGTAGCATATGTATGGGGCCTGTTTTACCTCTTATGTTTTAGCTGACATCAGGGATTGGGAATGGTACATCCCTGCAATGTGACAGCTGCAGTATTGAGCTATCAAACAAGGATATTCCTAGAAACTTACTTTCCAGTGTGCCATAGCTGGTTAAAATCTGCTCGTCCTATTAGATGGAGTTTTGCCATTTTCCTACCAAAGAGAAGGGTCTGAGNAGCACGGCTTTAGAAGTTCCCTCTCTCCCAATTTATGCACACACATGCTTGTATACATAGGCGGGTTACTCTGTGGGTGACCTATGACTGATGGTAACTTTTATTTATGCTCAAATCAGATTTCCTTTTAAACTAGGATTGGACTGCTCTCACTCACTGGCCTAGTGGCACAAAGGTCTGGTAGGATGCTTTTATGCTATAATATCTATGAGATGCAGGGAGAAGCATGAGCAGAACTAGACCCTGAATGTCAATATTCTTTCAATTTTACTATGGAAATTGTTACCGCTTACTTACATGTAATTGATAACATAGACAAATGGACAGAGCATTTGACTAGTGATCAGATTTGTGATCTGGTTTTGGTTTTGCTACGGCTTTGCAGAGTGACTGCAGGGTAAGCCACTTGTGTGCTCAGTGCTTCAGCTTTGCCATTTGTCCACGCAGATGATAAGCCTGATCTCTGGAGAAACGGCTATGAGAGACTGATGAACAGTGCTGCAGAGCAGCTGGGTGGTATTGCTGCTACTCATCATGGATGACTTTTTTTTCCTGAGTATTTGAGAGGATTGGACTGCAGACTAATGCACCTGGAATGCTTGTTTATTTGGGTTTAGTATCAATTTATTTTAGACTTGGGAAAGGTGATCCTTAGGGGCACTTAAAGTGGCTTGAATGGAGGGTTATGAATTTTTCCCTTGAGGTTCTTAGTGCCTGAGAAGTCCTCACCCGCAGGCATGTCCTGTCTGCTGGTAAGGAATAGGAATTTACTGGTTGGCATGTAATATTCTGAAGAATTTTAAGCCAATTTATTGTGTACTTAATAAGTATTAGAAAACAAAACTGCATACGCTCATGGTTTTTAAGACAGTCTGGCTACAAGGAAAGGATGCAAATAATTAAGTCAGGAGGGTCCTCTAAAGCACAGGTGAATGAAGGGAGAGGGAAAGGTGGTTGTCCCTAGTCTGTGGCAATTTATGTAATTTTACTCATCATGATTATCCATAAATGGATGGGCAGGATGACATTTATTCACATAAAATGTTTTGTTAATGCATCATATGACTGCATGTTGGCAGAGTTGGGATTTGGCCAGTTCTTGTAATGAAATATGGTCTTAACGTGGTTTATTTCTGCTTCCTGTTTCGGTGGGAAAGTGTAATGCTCCTGCCAACAGAGGACAGCCTGCAAAAATGGCACCAGGGCTGTGCTTCAGAGGCCTTGTTTACATTGGAACATCCTACAGGTTACATCAGTGGTCATAGCTACTGCTACTACATAGTGCTACTGCTCTATGGTTGTTCCTGTTCCAGAAAGCAGCATTTGTTTGTTTCTTATTATGTGTTTAGAAGTTCAAAATAAACTGAAAAAGTACATACTTACACAAAAAAATGTATGTTCTACTAATGTGACATTTGAAAGTCATTGCTTTAGACTTAGCATATTTTTTTCTTGTATAAAAAAGGCCCAAAGTTGGTATAGATTGTCTTAAATATTTCTAAGAATTGTAGACAGATTTCAGCCTTGTTCATTCCAAATCAGTATTCATGCTGAAATTGTTTTAAATACCATAAATTAGCGAGTTTTAACACCACCTGATCTTTTACAGTATCAGTAAAAATCTGGTACAAAGACTCTATTGAGCCTCAACAGTGTTTTACCTAGACTTTCCCTTTTGGAAGAAACAGGCTTCCTGACCCTTTAAATGGAACATCCAGGAAAAGATTGTGTATGTAACCTTAACAAGGAGAAGTTGCTTCAGAGAAAAGCAATGTTACCAGGCATAGCACCAACTGAGATGGGCACAGAGCAATATGATAGCCTGGAAGATGAGAGTTATAAAGCTGAGAACAGAGAGTGGTTTGGAGTGTGAGGAGGCTGCTGTGGGAAAGACAGTGGAGATGCAAGATGGAGTTAAGGGTGTCTTGCAAGTGAGTAGAGGAAGCTATGTATGAGGTAACTAGAAAGACAGTGAGGTCAGAATTGTTTTGTGGTGAAATGATAAGGAAAGAAAGGGAATTCCTCTCTGGTGGCTTGAGGAGGCATTTGGAGAGATGGAGCGTATTTTGGGGTGTTTTCTCCCACGGCACATTTAAATGGAATTCCAAGTTGCTATTGTTGCACCTGTACAGAGTTCTGTAGCGTACAACATAAACTCCTGTCGCTGATTCCCCTCCCTCTGTGTAACTGAGATTTGATGGAACTGGGGGAGAAGCAGGAACTACCAAAAAAAATTTTTTTTTACTAGAATATCAAGCTGTACTTTGAAATGCTAAATCCAGTTTCACAGAATGTGTAGTACTGGATCATAAATGCTACAAACACATGACATGAGGTGCTGATCTGCCACATATTCCCTCTGTTGGCTCAGATTTGCTCACCTGTTTTGGAAAGTGCAAGGTCTGGTAGATTGGGATCACCTGTTGCTGCCACACTAGCTTTGGGATGACTGCAGGCAGGCAGATGATATTAATCTGATGTGAGCACTGTAGCACGTGTTTGGATTAATTCAACAGAAATGTAATCACGTGTTCAAATATGTGCTGCTGGGTATTTTGGCAGCACAGACCGGTGTGATACGACTGCAGGTGGTGGGAGCAGCTGCCTCATCAACCTCAGCTGAGGTGGGGGTGCTGTCAGCCAGGGGCAGAACAGACTTCTGAAGCACACTAAGATATGACTGTTCATAGCTTTGTCTGCTTTTCTTACTTTATTTGATTCACTTGTAAACGTGGGCTTAACAGTCATGGTCAGTGCTTCAGGTGCAAACTGATTAGGCTGAAGATGAAAAGCCCTGTCTAAATGTGTCTGAAAGCCTCAACTTTAAAGCTTTTTCAGCTTTTCAATAGAGGAGCAGATTCCTTTGCAGCAAATCCACCTCTTGTGTTGCTTTGTTGAAGGTTTCCTAAGTGACTCACAGGGTGCCAGCAATCCTCTGACAGGGGGATGTGAAGCAGCACTTTGCCAACGTGAGGCCTGATTCCCTGAGCACCTGCTTTCCCTTTGCTTGCTCCTCTTCTGTGGCTTTTGACTGTTCCAGCTCCCAGTTGTGCTAACCTGTCCCAAATATTTGCTCTTCAAAGGGTGGTGGGTGTTTTCTGCACATCAGATCCAAAAGGAGGGCCGTGTAACAGCACTCCCAATCTGCCGTCCACCTCTCCATCCTCCGCTGAGAATAAATGATCTTGTGATGTGGCTTCTCGTCACATTCTGGCTTCCTACTACAATTTCCTCCACCTTTCTAAAGTAGCAAATTGCAGTGTGCGTTTGTTTGTGTTTCTCGGGAGGCTGCTGCAGGCGATGTCACAGCGGTGTTAATTCCTTCCTCCTGTTTCCCTGGACATCCCACGCCTTCCGCGCCGCCGCCAGCGCGGCGGCCGCAGCCACTGCCCGCAGCCTGGGCCGCGGCG
>VYXB01002818.1:650494-685364 GCA_013397135.1 Pachyramphus minor
CGCCCGGCCGCCACCTGTGCGGCCGGGGGGTCCCGCCGAGAGCCCACCCGGGGGGCCCGAGCCCTGACACGGCGCTCCATGTGCCGGCGGTGCCCGGGGCGGAGGCTTCGCTGCCCTGTCCGGCTGCTCTCGGCGGGCGCGGAGCCCCGGCGCACGGCCCAGAGCGGCAGCTCCTGCCCCATCGCGGCTATCGCCTCTCGGAGCCCCCCGTGCTCCGGCCGCCGGCGGGGAGCGCGGTCCTGGGCCGGGCTTTGTTTACCCCGCGGCGCCGTGTTGCGGGCGGTGAGGGTGCTTGGTACAGCGGGACCGGCGCTGAACAAGTCGCCGTGCACCGGGGCCGGGGATGCTCCTGTCCCCTGGTGCGGCTGCACTGCCCGTGCTGCACAGGCGGCTGTCTGGGGGCTGCCTTCAGTGCAGGCCAGCCGGGGGTACAGTTGCGGTACCACGAAGACACAACAAAAACTGTGTTACTTAGGGAAAGCTGATGGAGTGTGAGGAATCGTTCCTATAACATTTACCATCACTTAGTCGTTAAAACGTTTCTGCAGTGGTAAAGCGATAAATAAAGCACGAGACACCCCTGTTTGCTTATGCAAGAGTGAATAAACCCTGTGTTGCCTGAATTAGAAGTGGGCAAATGTCACATATCTGAATTCAGCCACAAGTTGCACTACTCCATACTGGGATTCTTTGTTACTGGTCTTGCCAGGTAAGTATTCAGAGTTGTTAATTGTACGTGCATTTCTCATTAGGAAGTGTAACCTTGCCCTTTGAGGCAAAGATGTAAACTAGAAAGTTCTGATTAGTTATTCAGGTTAGGTGCAGTCAATTGTGTGTGGTAATTGGGCTGGGAAATTTTGGATGATGGAAGAATCTATGTAGCATCGGTATGTTGGGACACTTTGTGTACAAAAACACCATAAGAGCCAGAAAAGATTAGAAGCTTGGCATCAGCCACAAGAGTTTATTGGTTTGGGTGCCCACGTTTACCATGTGAGCTGGCTCTGCCAGTTAGTGATCCCAGAGCCAAGCCCTGTACAGCTGCTGCGTGGAGACACCTGAGGGACTCCATCCACGGTGTGTTTGTGCAGTTTCTTTATTGGGCATCTCAGTGCAGCTGTTTTCATGGCACTGAGATCACTGATCCAACTGCTGGAAGATTGAACATAGGCACTTTAGTTTGTACTTCACACTGCACAAATGTGATTTTGGTGTGTTAAGAGCTAGTCTGGTTCCAAAAGCAGGCTGACTCCATTAGACCTGTTTTGAGCCAGTGGAAAAACTCTGTGCTCAAATCTGGCAACCAGCACAAAATGTTCTGAAACATTTCTGCTGTCAGCAACTGTGAACAATATATATCTCTTACAGTTATTGTCTTGTCCACTTGCTGCTTTCTTCTTACACTTTTGTTCCTCATCCCAAATTCCTTTTTTTGTTTGTTCTTCCCTTTTAGTTTTTGCTTCCCCCTAAGACTATGGTACTGTTTTCCTTGTTGTTGCTCCTGAAACATGGTTTCCTAAGGGGTCTTTTCTTCCTCTGTTTACTGTTTCTTCAGGCCTTGTAAAACGACTTTTTTGCATGTATATATGATTTTGAACTAAAAAGAATTGGAATTTTCAAAAAAAGTGCAGCTCAGAATGAGCTAAGAGCAAGGACACAGAGCAATGGTACATCTCTCCATGTCAAATTTTTTGTTCCAGTTGCAGAAATGACTTTTGCTCATGGGTGTGGGTTCTCAGACTGGGTTTTAGAATGGAGAGTGGGGCCAATCCTGCCCTCCAGTATTGCTACCCATGAGGAAAGGGGTTCTGGGGCATCTGGCAGCAAAATGGGATTGTGATACAGAAAAACTGAGAGTCAGTGTTTTAAGGTATTGAATACTATGTGTGATTGTTTACCAGGACATGAGTGTGTGCATGGGCAAGCTCAGCGTCTCCCAGCAGTATGTGGAGGTGCACTGATGGTGGGATCTGCTGCATGGTTTTTGCACAAGGCATGTTTTACTGTTGTGATGCTTAACCTTCAGGTTGATCTGTATCAAAATTCTTGTAGGTGGCCTGGTGAAAAAACCTGAGCCTAGTTTTGTATTCTAGCTTATAATTCTGTGATTTCTTAAAAAAAAAGGGGGAGTGAGGGGTGGAGGAAATAGCTGAGTGCAGCTGAGGTCTCTGTGTGTCCTGAACCACAGCCTATCTCCTCATCGCTGAGCCTTGTTTCAGAGGATTGAATGACTGTCTCAGATCTCTCTGTGGTGTATCTGGAATATGTGGTGATTCTCTGAGCAGAGCTGCACAGATAAGATAATCCATTTCATTTTAATTGGCAGAGTTGTTTACACATGATCTCTTGCTCATTTCCCTCTTTTAAAGGAATGCATATCTATCCCTGATTACAGCTCAGGTCAAAATCCCTTAGCACTTGTAGCAAATCTCCTTTAATTGGTCTCATTTAGCTCTCGTAAGGTTGTGTTTTAATTCTCGCTCTTCCGAATCCTTTTCCCCAGTCTGTAATATAATTTATTACAGGATATTTTATAGAGAAGGGAGCAGCCTCTGGCTGTCAGCAACCTTTGCAGTGTATCAAATTTCCAGCTCAACAGGCAGCTGCAGTGGAATTTGTGGGTGTAAGACAGCAGTGTTGCAGCAGCAGCAAAGGCAGATGGTGGTGGTGTCGCTGGGCGTGAGTGCCGGGTGTGTCCTGGATTCTGGAAATAATTGGGGTGAATGCTCCTGTTTGCTCTCCGTGCTCTCTAGTCTTTTTGTAGCTGTTGCTGATTCAAGGGTCTTTGTGTTCAATTTTTTCCTTTCTAGCTGTCTTTCTAGACTCTGTGATTGTATATAGGTACGTCCTTGTTGCTGCAGTTGTCTGATGACAGACTTAGAGCAGTACAGGACTGGTAGAAGGCTAGTGCTGGGAGTGTATTTTTAGAAGGCCCAGACCAATATTACCTGTCTCTAGAAAATTCACTGTGACTTTGCTGAACGCAGTTGCTTTGGTTAATTGAACGTAATGCAAAGAGGTGAAGCCCCGAGTTTCGTTATGTCTGTGCTTGAGGCACTTTACCTCTGGCCTGTAGCAGCACAGTCTGCAGGCACCATGTGCTGGTGCAGCTCCTTCTGAGCTCTGGGTGCTCTGACATCAGCTCTAGAAGTCTCAAAGGCTGGGTTTTGTTTTTCTTTTTTTTTTGAGCTGTGCCCCCTGTCCTTACACTGGCAATTTTCCCACTCCAGCAAAGTCACAAGGAACTATGTTCTTCAGCCACTGAATTTGAGATCCCAGGCTGTGTGGTGCAGTAGCGACAGTACAGGCAGACTTTCTGCTTTTAGTGATCCTGCTCTGGAGGCAGGAATCTAATCCAGCAGAGCTGTGGAGCACAATGTCTTAAATTGCCACTGAATGATTTACTGGAGTATACAGATCAGAGCCATACCTTTTCTTTCTGCCTAGCAGTATTTGAAGGTCTTGGGCCCCTGGCAATTGCTGTTTGGGGACTGTTTTTCAATACAGACCCATATCCAGAAAGGAAATGATATAGATCACTAGACTGAATCCATATGTACCCTATTAAAAATGCAGTAGAAATCTCTAGACATGAGTGATGAATTAATCTTCTGCACCAGGAAGTTATCCTCCATCACGTTCATGCCTGGTGATATTTTTAGTAAGCTAACTGATTTAGCAGTGAATGTGAGGGGGTTGATAAGATTGTAAATGCAGTTTAGACCTTCTCAAAATATTTGTGGCTTTCACTGGGCAGTGTCACAAGATCTGTTTTCAAAGAAGTGAGAATTGCTGTTTGCTTGTTTTTTAGAGCTGCCCAAACTCTCCAGACAAGGAGAGAGATGGTCACAGGCTCTCTCTCTCTGTGGACTCGGCCTGCTTTTGAATTTGTCAAGTAAAATAAATACTGCAAAATAAGAAAGGACAGCTCCATGCAGCACTTGCTTATGCACTAGCAACACCAAGATGTTCAGAAATACCTGTCTCTTCCAAATGTGTTTGTAGCTGTAACTGCAGCTGTTCTTCCTGCTGGGGTTGCTAACATGGAATATCAGCAGCGTTTGCAGCTTCTCTCAGGCTGAAGTGTTAATGCCTTAACTTAGCCTAGAATAGTGTTCTCTTTCTTTCCATTAAGTGAATGTAATATGTCATTAAGTACAAATTGTGAGTTTAAGCATTAAAAATAGCTATTAGATGCCAATATTCATATTTTTTCCCCCAGAACCAAAGGAGGGTAAAAAAAGGAGGGATGTGTGTTTTTTCCTCTGCTCAGTGTACAGGGGGGCTTGTGCAGGTCCTGGTGCTGGTCCCTGTGCTCTGTATGTGTCACACCACACTTACCGTCTACAGCATTTTATCTCATGTTTTGAGCGTGTGATGGAAATAAGGGAGTGTTTTGGTGCGATACAAATACAGTTGTACTGCACTAGCCTGATCTGTTCTCTCTCAACTCTGCAGTGCATTGTTCTGAGTTCTCTTTTTTCCCCTCTGGAAATGTCTGCATTAGTGGAAAAGTTTGTTTAGGGCATTCTCTGTAAAGCAAAAGACAGTAGAGTCTGTCCTCTGCTCTCCAGCCTTCCTGTAGCTCACATAAAGAGGCTTGCAGGTTGCCTCCTCAGGGAAGGTTTCCACAATGGGGGAGAGAGTAGGACATAAAACTGTATGTTAGATGGCACCCCAATAAGTTGTAGCTCTCTCTGGAGTTAGGGATCACTGCTGCTTTTATTTATTCATGTATGTTTTTTCTCTGTTTTCAGTCATTAGCTTGGGAGCTGGATTGGCATAACTGATATAAAAAGGAAGTAGGAAAGAGGGACAGCAAAATGACAATTTTATCCCTTCTTAATCGCTTTTTGCAGTTCTGGTCTGCCATCTGGTCACTCTGAAAGCATGCAACCCCAGCACCATGCCCTTTTTCTTCTCTTTGATTCTCCAGCCTCCTACATCCTTCAATTCTGCATCAGGAACCCTGCAAGAATATTACATTCCTCTAAGTGGTTCGATTTGGGAGGCTCCCATGTCAGGACTATCAGATTATGTGACAGAGCAACTTGTTTTCCTTTGATCATGTTTAGTTTTACGGTTCCAGATGATTCCATTAGCCTAATATTTTATTGGTCTTTAAGCTTGTCTCTAATTAATGCTAATTTGCTTGGCAGTACTTCTGAAGTAGAATCAGAGCTTGCATGTGGATTTTTGGAGCTCGTCAACAGATCTTAAATCTTACATTTTCAATCACTTTGGTATTAATTCCTCAGAGGAAACAGTGGGATGATAGGCCTTAGCTGTGATAGGCTCCAAGTAGAGCTTCATTTAGAAAAGCAGAGAAATTTGAGATTTACTTCAGAAAGGTTAGATGAAACATGGAACATTTTATAAATGTCTGTTTTTGTCTTGAGAACCTCTAACTGAACAACTTTGCATTAGGTCTCTAGCCCTTACTAGTGCTTTAGAGTGCATGGGAAATCTTGTGCCAGAAAGGACTTTTAAAACAGTCAGTTCAGGTATCTCTTGGGTGATGAGAGTTGGACTCATCTGACTACATGTGAAGATATAAAACTGGACACCAGAGTGTCCACATCTGAGCTGAGCACTATAAGTTCCCTTTATGATTAAGGGTATGTTAGGGCACAGTTCTTTTCACTATAAAGCAGATGTCCACATTTGTTGAGGTGCATCGTGTTCTGGAAGCTCTTTTTCGGTTTTCCACTGAATATATTAAAAACTGAGAATGTTAGTCGAGATGTAGAAAATGTCAGCAGGATAAGTATCTGAGCAGAAGGTAAATTGAACACCTTGCAGAGTGACACTAACTTGCTCCTAATACTGGACTGCTTTCAGCGTAGCATTTTAATATCTTCACTATTAATTGATTTACATCAATTTTGCTGTTCTGATCTTAACTGCCTTTCCAGAGAACTTTTTCTGTAGATTTTTCTTTTTAAGATAATGCTGATGTAGTGATTCTGTGACACTCCCACTTTATTCTGAGAGCTTTTCCAAGTGCCAAATGTTACGGTTTGCTCTGCAGCTGTCGATTGTCTTTGCCCTTACTTTTATTGTTGGGTTGTCCGACAGCCAGGGTTCTGCTATATCTGGTAACCAGGACTTTCCTGTTGTCCTGGCCAGCCATACTTGTCCTGTGTTAGACCAGACCATGAGTAGGTCTTTGTTCAATTCAGAACCTTAATCCCAGAGATTGTAGTTGCCTCCAGAAGCAAGGAAAATGTCCAAATGTCAGGTACTGGCCTGTGATTTTTTTCTGTAAAGATACAGGCTTCTCTTCTGCACAGTCTGGTTTTTGCACTGCTGGAAGCTAAACTTTGAACAAATGGCAAGATCAGACTTGGAGTGTCCCAGCGCAGTGGCACATTGCATGTAGATCCCTGCTTGAGGTGAATAACGTAATTTCACAACAACTTGAATACTTCTTAATATTTGATAGTCCAAGATAAATGAGGAGCAAGTAAGACTGGGAACTCTTGTGCAATCTAATTAAAGGTAGAAATTTTTGGTGGAGAAAAGGTTGGTATCTTTGCTGACCCCTTAAAATGTCATCCTTTTGCATCTGTCATCACCCATGTCTTGTTTGTGTTTCTCTTCTGGTCATCACCTGTGTGCGGGTCTGTTTTAAGTATAGAGAGTGATATCTTTATCACTTTGAAGTGGTATAATTTGTCTCACTGATGGAGCTACTGAAAAAACCATCACCTTACTGTTGGTCAACTGCTTGTCCTTCTAGTTATTGAGGGCTGCAGAGCTATTAAAAAGAGCAGACAGCAACTAGTGTAAACGTTACATCGATCAACACGGAGTGTCTGTGTATGAGGACTGCTGCAGCTCCCTGTTTCATCAGCTCTGGGAACGATGTGGGCTCTTGCAGTGTTAAATCTGCATTTTCAGTGGGATAAAGTGGGATCCTGGCCCAGTCTGGCAGCTGCAAAGCAGCAGATTTGTTTCAGCGTTGAAGCCTGTCTTCGTGTCCGATCTGTTGTCCAGAACACCTCTGAAACATCAGTCTTTCTTCTGCCCCCATTTCAATTACAAATAATGTATTTTAATTTGTTACTTGTAATTTTGTTGGTTTTATTAATTTTTAATTAAATGTTTGGATTCACTCCGTGATACTTAAGCTCAAAATGCGTATGCTTTACTTATGGCTGAGTCATAATCATCTTCCTCATAAGTAGAGATCTGTCACTGTCTCCTGATTTAGTTTTGTCTGCAGACTTCCATCCATATCCTTCCTTTATAATCCTGTTCCAGATCTGGTCGCTTGTATCAAAGCATGATGTGAATAAGTCTACATTCCTGACTCAAGACTACCATGAAAATGTGCTTTTATCATGTGTTTGCGTCTATATTTTAGTATCCTGTAACTGTGCGTAGAACAGAGTATGTTTCCATGGCCCAAGTCCATATAAACACAGAGCTTTCTGCAGGAAAACTTGCTTTGCCTCAAACAAAATATTGATGTTTGCCTTTCTCAGCATTACTTTTAAATACAAATTCCTCACTAACCACACACGATGGTACAGTGCCTGTGGTAGCAGGCAGAGCTTGAAACTCCTTTTTGGTCTTGCATTGTGTATGTGGGCAGGTTAAGAACAAAGTAGTGTTCAGGGATTGTTGTAATTGCAGTTGGTGTTGAACATAATGTTTCTCTGAGGTAGTTATAGTTAATTCTCTTGATGTTGTAGAGCTATTGTATAATTATTTTGTTAGTCCTGGCATTTTTCTGTTACTGAATGAAAGTACAGTGAAGATGTCCTTTGAATATACTCTTCTTGGTTTGCATTTAAGCTGATACTACCAGTGAGGAAAGCAATCCAATCCTGTAGTGACTCTTCTCAGTATTGGCACAACCACTCAGCAAGGAGGACCAGGAAACTGATGTGGAAATTAAAATAACAGAACAAAACAAACCACTTTTTTTGCTGTGTTGTCCTTCTCCAAAAGAGAAAATGTTACCTTTCAGAAAGGTAACCCAGTCAGGCTCAACTGCTTTTATGTTGGGACACCAGAGAGTGTCCTGGGGATAGGATGAGTTGATGGCATGCCAGGCCTGCTGCCTTTGGAGGAGAGGTATGACCACCTGAAGACATGCCAGATGATCACCTTAGAAGTATGATTTCACATGGTGTAAACTGAAGAGGAGTCTCATGCTACTTTTCTTTGCATCAGTCCTGCAAACTTTTTAAATGTTAGATTTATCTAGGTTAGACTTAACTAGCAGTGGTCATGAGAAACTCTAAAGTGATGCTAGAAACAAGCAACCTGGTGAGAGCCAAGCTGCACGCCCAGCAGACTGAGAGCACAGTAACTGCAGTCCTTCATTGCTGCCTGTTCTTTTCCACTTTTAATTGGAAACTGGATTAATTTTTATATAACTCATTTCTCGTAAGGGGAAAGATTTAAGAAATAGTAGCAATATAGTTTGTGAAGAAGATGCCTCTAGGGGAAAAATGACGCAATTGCTTTGATCAAGGTGCAGACCAGCCCTGGGGTCACAGGAAAAGTGCAGCTCTCTGATAAGCAGTGCTGTATTATCTTTATGTTCCTGTGCAATTTACCAAAAAGACATGAAATATGTCAGAAAACTAGTAACATTTTTATGGAATGGTTCTTGGTTTTGTTTTTTCCCCACTGTCTCGTTAAAAGAAACCAAAACAAACAAGAAATGCTTCTATGTTTTCCTCAACATCTTTTCCTAGTACCCTGGCACCAACAGTCTGACCCATGATACGATTCTGGACAGCTCTTGGGGAACTGAAATTGTTGTGAGTGCTCAGGCCCTTCCTGCAATTACATCTTCCTGAAATGCATCCTGTGCAAGGGTGAGGATCAGCTACAGGCAGTGCTGAAAGACAAGGCAGTAGAAATTGATTCAGTATCTGCACTGGAAGCAGGGCTGTTCTTAAAGGGTATGTCTGCAAACTGGTCTTAAAGTCTATGTTGGGTACTTCTAAAAATCATAGAATCAGACAGGTTGGAAAGGACCTCTAAGATCATCAAGTCCAACCTTTGATCCACTACCATCACAGTTGCTAGACCATGGCACCAAGCGCCACATCCAGCCTCATCTTAAAAACCTCCAGGGACGGTGAATCCACCACTTCTCTGGGCAGCCCATTCCAATGGCTGATTACCCTCACTGTAAAGAATTTCTTTCTAATATCTAACCTAAACCTCCCCTGGCACAGCTTGAGGCCATGAGACAGCTTAAAAAAAAAAAAACACCAAACATCTTCGTACAGATGAAGGCTGTAAGCCACAAAAGCAAGATGCTGTTTTTCCCTGTCATTAGGCTTTTTCTGGAGAAAGCATTAGATAGGGATGTTATTTGGTCTTCATGGGTTAGTGATTTCAGAACCTAATGCTTGATCTGCCAGATGGACTGAGGACACCAAGCTTCAAAACGAGTGTGTTGAGAGCCCCAGTCATTTTGCCCTGACTTCACAATTCTTTGGCACTGGTGTTATACAGCCTCTGCTACCAGCTCTCTGTTGGGATATTGTAGGTTTTCCTATGGCTGCATGGAGTTCCATCCTCATTTTCAGTCGTGACCTTTTACCATAGGTAAAAGTACCTGTACCGTATACCACAGTGTAGCTGTGAAACTGTTGGCAAAGCTGGGGAGGTGGTTGCAAGGCTTGTGAGCACAAATGCCAGGACTTTTGTGGTAGCCAGAATGAAGGACCTGTGAGCCAAATGAAATGGGAATGACCTTGTACACACAGACATTAGGATATAATGCTCAAGCCTTAAAATTTAAATTTCCTAAAAAAAAAAAAATCATCCTTAGTTAATACTTTTTAGAAAATCTTACCTAACTTGATTCTATCTGTCTGGAAGGAAAAGGAAGGAGATTCAGGAAAAATTTTTTTTTTCATGTGAAGTTATGGGAACAAGCAGACTGCTGCAGTGAAATCCATTCTGTGAATGTGAGGAGACTTGTCATCCCTTTTTTCTGCCTATAAGGCTGGCTCCACTGGGGTTGCAGAAATGAAGATCAGTGGGTAATACAAGAAAAAAGTATAGATTAGTTTTGACTAGTACTGATCTGAATCTAGCTTTGAGTTGTTAATACTGGTGCAGAAGACTCTTTGTCCTATCACCGTCACCCAAGAGCATCTTATACAGGGATGAGAAATGTCACACAAAAATTCTTAGAAATGTTTGCTAATTTTATTGGTTTTGGAAGTAGCAAATTCGAGGAAGCAGTACATGAGAGCAGCAAGTGCAATAGTTCCTCCTCTGTCACAGTTGCTCAGACATGTTGTGTCCCTCCTGGGGTACAAGTCATGCTCTGCATTTTTTTTTCTTTTTTGTTTTTTGGCTTGGTGAGCTTCTTGCATGAGGTCAGCATTGCCATTACAGCAATAGCTGCAGCACAGCATAGTCATGCTTTAAATGTACTAAATGCACATGTTGTAAATGACTACTGATTTTTTTTTTGAATGCTGCAATATTTAAGTATTCAGCTTGAGGCATATTATTGAAGGGGCCTTAATGGCAGTGCCAAGCACTTTAAAAATCCTGTGCTATTTAATGTAGCTTATATTGGGCATAACTAATCATTGCTAAGGCTTAAGACCTTTGGTGTATAGCGCATCTGGGAGCAGGTACCTATGAGACAGGGCAGAGGAATCCCCTTTCTCTTTCCTCTTCAGTAAAAGCTCTTTCTCAACAGGAAGGTCTGATTGCTGCTGTTTCTTGTATAGTGTGCAAAGCACAGCAGAATGTGGGCAGCAAACTAATGCAAAGTGCTCGCCTGTCTAGTGTTTCATTGTTCTTTCTGCCTGAGGCTTTGCAACCTTGGTCTTTTTTAGTTAAAATCTTTAAACAATGGATTATCTGTTTTTGCAGGCTTTAGAGGATTTGAAATAGCAGTCACCCTTAGGCATTTGGCTCAAGATTACAGCAATAAATACATTCATCAGAGCCCCCTGGCCCTTCTAAGAGCCAGGCAGTCATAAGATTACCTCTACCATATTCTCTGCTTCTAACCAGTGAAGTGTGTCAACCTCTTAACAATTCGAGGTAAGCCCCGTTCCTCCTGCCTGTTTGCACTCAGATGGTTTGTGAGAAAGGTGGTGAGGTTCAGAGCACCTACAGTAGGAGACCTTCATTCTTGCTGGGGTATTGGCTTTTATGACATTACCAATTTGTATTTAACAGGAGATCAGAAACCTCTTTGGAAAGCCAGCATTGCTTTCCACCTCCCTGCCCCTCCCCCTGCCAAAGCCCAGCAGTCTAAAATGTGGTTTTAAAATTTTGAGATTGGAATGTAACTTTAATCAGTATAGAAGTTTCTGATCTTTTTGTGCCAGCTGCTGTTGTTCTGAATGATGGTTCTGGGACTGGAAGGCCCTATGCCAGAGATTACAAACCAGTTGCCACCCAGTTGTGATATCTGACGTGGCAATTTCTGTAAGAGTGCTTCCTGATTGCACTGTTTAAACAGTCAGTGTACTGTTTTTCTTCTGTTACTATGAGATCTAAAGTAGTTTACAGATATTGGACATTCTGCTGTCTTTCTTTGGAGAAAGATATCAGCTGTCAGGAGACACAAAAGCCAGTTGCAGTAAAAAGCTACATTTTCTAAAGCAGTTTATTTCTATTTAGAAGTTCTGTTCATTATATGACTTTGTACAAGGTGTGCTTTGGACAATGGGACTTATTTCTTCTACAGAGCGGCTTTATCTCAGAAAAGTTTATTGCATAGAGAGATCTGTGATGTCTGTATGTCGGAGGTCCTGTGAAGATTCCACTCCTAATAGATTCTGTTGTTTTTCACCAAGTACTATTTCCCAGCCTTCTGGGTTGTTGTTATCACGCCACATCAGCTGCTTATCACAATGAATGGCGTGTGCGGGTTGGCCACTGGCTTTATCCAAAGACTCTTCCAACACAGGTATGCAAATTGGAAAAGGAGAAAATGAGATTCTCTTTGGGTTTTGTACTTTGCTTAATTTTTTTTCTCTTTTCCAGCAAGTAAGTAATGATAAACATTTACACTGTATGATTTCAAAGTATACACACATTACCTTTGCCTTGGAAAACATCCAGCTTTCTTTTCAGCAAAAGATAACAGTATTTAAAGCATTTGTAAATGCACTTTTTCACATAATTTTTATCAGAAGATAGTGGAAGCATGGAGTCTTTTTTGGGGGATAGTACGTGCAGTGATTGCAGCATTTTTTATTGTAGTTTTAGTCTTTACCATCACACCTTAATTCCCATTTCAGCAGAAAAGTAGTTTCACTTTTCTTTTTTTAGTAGATGGATAACAATTGTGAGAATTGGTAACTTAACTATGCAACGTAGCAGGTTTGTGTCTGTACTCTAGAGAATCTGTGTAGTGAGGTTGGGATTTTTTCACTAATGTAGACAGTGAAGTGAATATGAACTATAATGAACATGAATATCTGTTGCTGTGGTTTTGACTATCAAAAAGAGTAGAAGTGTGTGTACAAAATATATCAAGTATCTGTTTATTGATATTGGCGTTACATCTAGAACTCTTTTATGTTCCCATGAGAATTAACTGAGAGATAACGTCAAGGGAGTAGTTGTAGCTTTACCGTGCTTAAAACTTTGTAGAGCTGGTCAGAAATTCTGAAGATTCGACCCCCACTGGCCATGCACGAGCCTGGGGCTGACCGCGATGTCTCCGCTGAATTGCAGATCCCCGTCCATTGGGCACTGTCAGCACTGGAACTGCACGAGAACTGAGAACCTGTCCTGTAGCCTCAACTCTGCAGTTTTGGTATAGAGGGAAGAGGAGGGAGCTCCTGTCCTGGGGCACCCCGGTGTTGTGAGCTGGAGCAGGCCAATGTACAGATGGATCATTACAGGAGATGGGAGCTTAAGCTTCTTAGTTGTGGGAAATGAAGTCTGTAACTGTTGGAAAAAGGTGTCTGATTCTAGGAAATTAATGGGGTTCGTGGAAATGGTGGACTTGCTGAGGTGCTAGTAGGTTTTTAGGTACTAATGAAATGGAAAATATTGCATCAAGAGGGTACTGCATCTGTCAGCTTGTGTTGCCGAAGGGGAAACATTAGGGAATTGACAGATGACCAGCAAGGACGGGCATATGTGGCGTAAGGAACATGAGACAGGTTTTGGAGGAGAAATGAAGATTAAATAGCTAAGATACAGATGGCAGAAGTAGATACAAAGCTTTGTAGCACTTTCTTGTGCCTTGGATGGACTCCAGGTCTCTGAATCTGAAGACCTGGCTGTCACAGAATATCTGAGACCTTTTGGCAATGCTGATTTCGTTCTGTGATTCTTCCACACTGAGAATAACCACCTATAGTTGCTGTAACTTACAGATAGCTCAAGATGTCTATGTGGCGTATCAGGTGATGGCTCTGCCTGTGTGATACAAGTGGGATGATTGTGTAGTGGAGTTTGTCATTTAGGATTTTGCTTTAACATTGGAATTGTAGACAGGAGAAGAGACACAGAGGCATGTGTATGGTTATACAAAACCACATTGAGAAGGCTATGAGGACAAACACTTGTAAGGTAGAACGTACCAAAATTAATTTTGCTTGAACAACTTTAATGTGTCCTCCTTAAACAAAACAATTTTTAACTTGCACGGATCATAAAAATACAAAGGGAAAATTTAATTTTGCAGAACTTATTCTTTTAGTTCTACTGTCTATACATATTTTATTGTAATTGCTCTAAGGAAGAAAGCATGATGCCGATTTAGGGCTATTTTGTATCTGGTATTAATTGAACTTCTGGAACCCAACAATATAAGCAAGCATTGTTTTTGTATTACTTCTTGCTGGTGTTAAGTAGCAGTGTGTGCCATTTGCAGCCTTGAAATACTAGATCTTGGGAGCTGAGCTTGCTGTGTTTGCTAGGACTTTTTTCATTGTCTTTGAGGAATAATGAGTTGGGGAAAAAAAAAGTCATACCTTGAATTATTTCCTGTGTTTTGGCCTTTGGTCTTCTCTTCTGTGACAATAGCATTAGTATTGATCTAAATGGTAGTGAGGCTTTGCTGGCATACAGGGAGAAAAATAAATCTAAGCACTTTTAGGGAAAAAGGAAGTGGTGAGGGTGGGAGATTCTGTGAAACAGCTTAATATAGTGCTTATGAGTCAGCAATTTCCTTTTGCACTCAGCTTGTCCATATGAGATATTTTCTTTTACCTTATCAAGCCTGCCTCTTTTTCTACCCTGCTTCTTTAGGAAAAAAACCTGCAAGAATAACATGCAGTGGCACAGGTGTTTGGGTATTTTTTTTTTTTAGGCCATGAAACATAGAGCACAGCAACAGTCAGGAATCCAGTGCGGGAGCAGCAGATCCCACAGATGATAAGATAAATGTTGATCAGGTCCCTCTCCTAATCTGTCTCCATGTCCTCACAATCCAAATCACTGAGCATCTTGAGTTTGTATTGACTGCAAAGAAGTGTGCAACTACAAAGTATATTCTAACATAATAGCTAATGTGCAAAGTCTTTAGACAAAACAAGTTATTGTGAGTGAATGTGAGGAAAGCCTTTTAGACTTGAGACTGAAGCAGTAGTTCAGAGAGGTATGGCTCCCTACTCATGCCAGTGGCATATTACCAGAACGTCATTTCAGTAGTTACACTTCTTGAAGTTTGCTTTAGAGGTGAAAAGACTAACACTTTTTATTATTGTTTTCCACATCATGAATTTCATGTTATTTTCCAGGAAAATTGCTCCATTTATAATTTATTTATGTAGATATTTAAGTTTGGGGGCTCTTAGTGGAGTTGGTGTATTTTCTGTAGATCTGAGTAGCTTTTGTTACATTAGTCCTGTTTGTTTTGCACTTGGTGATGTAGCTGAGCAGCCCAGTGGTTTGGTACTTCATTCTTAATCAGTCCTGAAAAAAATATCTGTGTGATCAGTGGTTCACTAGGCACTATAATTAAGGCATTACCTATGTAAAATCCATGTCTTCACATTGAAGAGACCAAAGAAGTTAACAGTAAGTTGATCACTGGACTAAAAAAAAGTGCTTCACCTGTGCAGTGTTACAAGGCCACCTTATTGTAACACTGCTGCTGACAACCTGAGTGCAAATTTTATTGGGCCTGCCTCTTTTATAACTTTGAACTTCTTTGTTTGGAATAGTCAGCATACAGATTGAACAAGAAGTATGGGATGCAGGAAACATTGGTGTCACTGCCTGCTGACCAGTGGCTTGTGTGAGCTTCATTTCTGAGGGCTGCACAGAGCTGGCTGTGAGCCACTTGCCCTTGAGGGATGGAAGGGGGGCTGGTGGTGGAGTGGGCATCGGATCTTCCAGAGCAGAAAGTTGAGGCAATCACAGGCTTTGCTGATGGATTAAAAAAAAAAAAAAAAAGTCAGTCGCCGCCTTCTACCCCTGTCAGCAGCACTCAAAGGAAGAAGTCTCTATATACGTTTTTTTCATATTAAAGATCAAACTTATTATGCAAGGTGTTGCGGATTGGAAGAGAAACATAGGCAAAAGAGGGAAAATAAATGTGTGAAAGTCCTTTTAAAAATGTTTTTAAAAGGAGATCTTGATTTCTAAATGACCTTTTCCTTTTGCACCTGATGTTGATTTTGCTGTTTTGAAGCTCTTGGTAGTGTGTCTGTGCTAGAAGTAATTTTTTGGGATCAAATGGAAAATGACATTTGCTTGAGGCCTTTTTCTGAAATGCTCTTGCCTTTTATTTCATCTGCATAACATACACTGGTGGAAAGTTCCTGCTGTGTCTGCTATTCCCCCGCTCCTTGACTCCTTAATTTGCAAGGAAGTATTTTTATTTGTCAGTACTATTTCAGGGAATGGTAAAAACGGGTGAATTCAGCAGAACACATATTACTCTGGAAATAGTTAAGCTTGAGTTCTTAATGATGGAAGGACAGAAACAGGAGAGAAGTAGCTTATACACAGGGCCTTTCAGTATTTGTGGGTAGATCGCATATTGTTGTTTTGTTTTTTCACAGGACCTGCTAAAATTATGGTTTCCTAAGTATGCGTCACAGAATTGTGCCATGGATTCACTGGAAGCATGTGTGCAGTGAAAGGGGAGCAGTAGCAGATACAAGGTCTGTATCTGCTGCTTCAGAGAGGAAGTAGAGTCAAGCAAGTGGGGCCATCTGCACTTACTGCCTATGTTGACAAGGAGAAACTCATCAAATATCCATCATATTTAACTTCTTAGAATTAGATTAACATGCCAAAAGTCATGAAAAATGCTGTTTCATAATGTTTTGTTGTATGACCACTTTGAATGACTCTGGCTCATCCAGATTGAACACTCTTTGTCGTAACCTCTATCTAAAGTGCCAGAAGACCTTTTTCCCTATGTCCAAAAAGCACAATGTCATTTATACTTGGTTATTGCCAGCATCAGATGACTCAAAAACATTGCATAAGCTTTTGTCATTTCAGGATTAGTGGTGATCTTATCCTTGGGCCTATCAGAGACATCCTTTAATTTAATATTTTTTAAAACTCTTGAATCATCTGGAATTGTTCTGGTAATAAATGGAAAGCTTATTTGACTCAAGTAGAACCCAGATGGCTAACATCAGGGAGATAGTACTAGGTCTCTTTAGCAGTACTTAGATAACCATCCATGTTTTCCAGTTGTCAATAGAAAAAAAGCTGAAATCAAGTAAGAGTACTTTTGAAGATGGATAGCAAGATACTTAATCTATTTCAGGACTAGAGCTCTGTGGGACTTTTTACTTGAGGAGAGGGTCACACACTTCTATCCGAGTTTTCAGATGATGCAAGGGAAGCTATCCAGGACACTCATGAGGTTTGGCTTCAGCTGCTGTCAGGATCAGTTCTGTCCGGATCAGGACAGAAGATCCATTTCATGGTAGTGAAAATATAAAGAAATGCTTTACTCTACCTGCTCTAACAATATGGGGTGGATGAGGAGACCAGATTACTGTATTGGAATCTCAAGTGTGCTGTTTATTGTATTTCTTTCTTTCTGTCAATTAGCTAAGTAATCTTTTTCAGTAAGTTTTATGTATTATTTGGCTCATTTTTATATATGCCAACTCTGATTTCTGTAAAACAGCATCATGAAGACAGCAGCTGGTGCATACTTCAGGTAGGAATCATGTCTAAAGGCAGGTTCAGAAGAACAGTACTCCAGTGAACAGCTAATTCATACAGTTGTTGCCACCACCAAGGGAGGAGTGAATCTAGTATACTACAGTTGTGCTGACGTGCTCATAAAACCCAGCAGCCCTTTAAAAATCTCTGTATTTATCATCATTTGTCATGATAACGGTATTGCTGGGCCTGTTGTTTCTAGGCCTGGGTGTTGAGCTGTGAGGAAGGTCTCTGACCTCTGCACTTCAAGCCCTAATGCAGGGGCACATAAAGCTTCTTATTGATGATAAGAAACATAATCTCAGTGGCAGAATGTGTAGTGTATGCATTGTCATACTGATTGCAGCATCTGTACAAATTACTGTGATTGCAGAGGACTTTCTCTTTGTGAAATAGTTTCTATCCCAAAGAGATATCGTTGAAGGGATATTGATGATTTCTTGTTTCAAGTAATTGTTTTAGTTATAGATAGCTTGCTGCCATCAGAAAGGGAAACTGTCAGGGATACTGGAAAGTAACAAATTCACTTCTGGCTAAAGGAAAAATATTTCATTCAGCATACAAATTAGTCTGCAATTTATTGCTGCAGTACATCAGTACATTGAGGTTAAAACGTCGTGGGGTCAAAAGTAATCTGATATTTATGTGTCAGTTATATAGACAAATCCTGCAAAAGAAAACAAGCTTTTAAGGTCTTTTGGACAGTTTCCTTGAGCTTCTGGTATCTGTAAATGTAAAGGATAATAAGAAGGACTGCTTTTTCTGGTTACTATTTTGCAAATTTGTCTTCAAGGCTTTCTTTTGCTAGTCTTTGAAATATGTGGAACTGGACAGTACAGATGGTAGGAACTGATGTGAAAGAGTTTTAGGCCAAACTCAGAATGAGTTATGTCCTGTATAATTTTGAAGTGTTTTAAATAATTCTGATTCTTATCAGATCACAACGACATTATGAATATCACACTTAAAACAAGGTGTTATATTCAGATTATTACACTGGTGATAAAATATTCAGTAGAAATGTCTTCTGCATTGCAGGTAAATGCTACTTAAAATAAAATGCAGGGTTTTAACAAGACTGAGGAATAATAGTTTGGGGTTTTTGTGGTATCTTCAAGAACTATAACATAGTTATAGTTATAGATCTAGTTGTTACTCAGATGGATCAGTCAGTGGCACATCTTTAACCTGTTCTCAAATCATGTTCGATGTAAACAAAGTCCAGTGTTAGCTCGTTTTGGACAGAAGTCTGTTTGCTGTAGTGTTTGTCTAAACCTTTGTCCTTGTTGAGAAACTGAAGAGAGGTTAGAGGCCTGTGCCGGTGCTCAACCCTTGCTCCACTGGAGTGTGACTCAGCAGTTTCTGTGCTGGTCAGAAGCACAGAAGTATTTATAAAATAGCTCCCCTAAATGATTAGGTTTATCTTTGGGTTTTTTTGTGCAAAAAGGTAATATTTAGATCCTTATTGGTTCTGTTAGTCACAAGTATTAAAAAATGCATTTGCTTTATGTGTTTGGAAACCCCTGCTATAAAAAAAAAGTCCCATAAACAAGCACCTACAGTTGATGGTCAGAATACTGACATAATAATAGGGAATTATTGTTCATTATCCATTCAACCATCAATTGCATGTAAATTAATGATACCAGTGTATCACTATTATTATTATAGCATGTTACCTTTTGGTTGTACGAAAACAGAGGAAGACTTATAAGCGATAGAAGATCTGAAAAGAAATTGTTTAAAACCATCCAAGATTATAACTGGGCATCTTTTTGCATTTGTATGTTTGCCTTATGTATTTTCACCTCTGTGCTGGAGTTTCTTGGCCTGAGCTCTGTTCCCTTTTTTTTTTTTTTTGTGGTGTCAGATACTGGCCTCTCAGACAGGCATGACTGACCTGATGTGGTATCACGGTTTATAAATAACTCTAGAAAATTAGGGCGTATTCCCAGCTAGGGCTGAGCTCTGCATTTTGGAATTGCAGTGGTGGACTGGGACTGTCATGATAAGGGATGCTGCTGCCATGAGCTGAGGTGTGTTGGGAGTCGTTCATCGTCTCGAGTTTGGAATAGTAGAGGAGGGAATGGGGAAGAATAAAATGGGATAAGGGCATATTCACCGATACCTTCTATTTTTTAGTTTTCCTCGTTAGCAAATTTATTCAGTGTCTATTAATTAGTTTAGATTCTTTGCTACCTCCTTGACTTCTATTATTTCGAAATCCCAGTGGTATGACATGAGACGTGTTAAAAGATTTTTGTGTACAGGCTGATGGAAGCATACAGTGCAGACAGAGAGAAGTAAAGCCATTTCATAAAAGGGTCCAAATACAATACATTTAGATGCCAAAGGCACCTCTCTGAACAACTGTTATTTAAGAATGATGGTTTATTTTATAATGCATTGGAGAGAAATTAATGCAATGGGAAAGTTACTTTCTCTGTACAGATATGTAATATTTTTATATCTGTCCTCTTTTAGCATATTGTCCTTGTGCATAGTGCTTTATTACCATTTATGTCCTCTCATTCCATGAGTTTCCTTCATACCCTGTCTTTTCTTCTCAATGCTGAAATTAAAATTTACTTAATACTGCTAAAACTAGGGATTCTCTCAGCTTTCTTGCAGTTTCTTGGGTTCTGCAGTTGAAAAGATATTGACCATGTATTAGTGCATATGTGGTTGGAAAAGATATGTGGAAGTGAAAGTCAAAAGCTGGTATTTTCTTTCTCACTGTTTTTAAAGACAGAAACTAAATATAGTGAGTGTTAAACAGATGGCTATGTTGTCTCATAATAAATATTTGAAGAAAATTATGTCCTGCCTGTTTGCTGACGACAGTTCCAGCCCCCATAGTAACAGCAGTAATAATAATAGGAGGACTTAGAGTGTAGTTATTTTTTAATTTTCAAAGTGAGCTATCTAGCAAGGCTGCATGAGGAGATATTTTTTTTAATGTGGGAAAGATAAGTGATGTACTTGATGTCATACAGCATGTCAGCAAGTCTCTTGAAACAGCATCCAGGGTCCCCTTGACTTCCAGACAATCAATTTCCATTTTAAACCATCCTGACTTTCAAATACTTACTTGAGTATTTCCTTCACAACTTTCGTTTCTGATTTTTTTCCCCTTGATTCCAACCTAATTGTTCATAAATATTCGCTTGCCAAGAGGAGATAATAAAAGCAGACTTGCATTGCTGTCCAGCGTACTTGAGCGAAAAGCTCTACGCTGCAGGCTCTCCTGAGAGTTTTGTTGTGAAGAAAAGGTGATGGATGCCAGAGAGATGATGAAGACTTAGCTGAAATGAGGGGTTTTATTTATACAGCTGAGCTTCATCTTGTGATATTAATAGCATACAGGCATTTCTTTTGGATAGAGGGGATGGATTCTGTGTTTAGCTGAGGTCAATGTGCAACTCTTCCTGTCATGAGCCAGAAAATCCTATTGCCTTTAACTGTTCGCATACATTACCTTATCTTTACTGCGAGGACTCTTCTGTAAACCACTCTGGTATTCTGAGTTTGAAAGCTCTGTGAGAGAGATAGAGGGTGAGAACAAGAACTGGAATATTTCACTCAAAGGTGAAAAGGTTGGACAGCAGATCAGATTCATGGCAGCAGCAAAGTTGATCTGGCCCGTGATGACCCTCTTTTCTCAGGGCTCTGCAGATGTGCTGGATAGCAAGTTCAGGAGCTTACGAATTGTCCCAGTTACCTACTTCCTGCGAACTTATACTTTTCCATTCTCTGTGAGTTATTGTAACACATGATAGGAGTGGAATTGGTGCTTCTCACACGATAATTTGCATGATGGAAGTAGTTTTCTGCTGTACTGTAGCAGAGCATCTAATCTGGTATGTGGATGGGATGGTTTGGGGTTTTTTCCAGTTGGAGAGGAAACAGCAGGGTCTGGAATTCTTCACTGCCTTTGTAAAAATTTGTCATTTGCCTCAGCTTAAAGATATATTAATAGTATTCTGATCTCTTACATGCATGGTTGGTCCTATTGCCTGGATACAAACAGAAAGTGATTAGAAAACTATCATTAATATAAAATGAACAAAATCGGTTATAAAAGTACCCAGATAGATGTTTTTCCTGTGTGCCCACCATGCGTGTTGGTACTTGACTCTTGTGCTTGCTTGTTGCAAATTGTGCTTTGCTGTAATGCTGCATTAGGCTGTTCACGAAACTGAGCATAACCTGTGTGATATTTTTTGCCAGCTCTCTCTCTGTGGCTTCTTCCCTGTTTTTTGACATACATCCTTATCAATTTTTCTCACATCATTTTTACCCTTCTGTGGTCTGTTACCTTTGTGTGTCTTTGATCAAATGCTGTTGTGTCTTCTGAACTTCCTTCAGAACACAGTTGTATTTTTAGTTTCAGTGTGCTGCATTATTCTTCTTGGTAAATATATGCACTGTGTCACATAAAGGACTGCTAAACATTGCTACAAAAGCCCCTTGTTTTTTATCATCTCCCTAGGATCTTGTGATGGATTTGTTAGGGCTCTGGGGAGATGTCCCTTTTAACCTAGTTTCTGGTTCAGCTGTTTGCTTTTCCATCGTTTCCTCCAGCATTTCTGCTTTTCTTTATAAAAGCATATACTCACTTCTGATGCCACTCTTACCTGTTTTTGCATGCTTTTTACAAGTGTAGATGAAAATAATTGTGATGGGTTTGCTGTTTTTTCAGTTACTCTGTTATTTTTTTAAAGGCTATGCTCTAACTTAAGGTGCAATTTTTTTCTTTGCAGCTGTTCTAGTGTAGCACTCCATGATACTTTTTTTTTTTTTTAGAGTGAAATAACTAAAGCAACTTTTTAGCTCTCCTGTTTTGACAACCAGCTGCTGGAGGTGGTTGCAGTGACCAAGTTCTTAGTTTGCTTTGGTTGTGAAATAAGCTGTTCACTTAAACCCTGCCTGTGTAGGCCTTTGGTATGAACTGACAGAAGGAAGAATGAAAACAGTGATAGTGGCTTCCTAAATTCAGGGTGCTAAAGAACAAAAGTATTTCTTGCTTTCTCTTGGAGAATTGTTACATGTCCTTCAGCCTCCCATATTACTGTGAATGAGCGTTTGGTTGGAACACCATACATATGTGTTATCTGGTGATAAGGGAAAGGAATACAGGAGGATTGGTTTGTAATTAATATGCTGTAACTGGGATTAGAAAATTTGACCTAGGCTCCTCGCTCTGCTTTTCATGTGAATTTTGGTAGTTCAGTTCATTGCTGCCTCAGTTCTGTTTTTGTCAAATTAGGATAATACTTCTGTTCTACTTGTGTGCTATCTTAATTTCTTTTGAAAAGTATGTGATACAGTGTGTGTCTTTTGTTAGGCATACAGAAATCTGATCAGATATATAGATACAGTTAGAATCCTAGAATGGCTTGGGTTGGAAGGGACCTTTAAGGATCATCTAGTTCCAGCTCCTCTGCCATGGGCAGGGAACACCGTCCACTAGCCCAGGTTTCTCAAAGCATCATCCAACCTGGCCTTGAACAGTTACAGAGAAGCTGTGGATGCTCCATCCTGGATGATGTCTTCCTCTGCCTCTCTACCTTTGTAGAGAAGAATTTCTTTCTAATATATAAACTAAACCTGTGATCTTTCAGTTTAAAGTCATTCCCCTATGTCCTATTACTATATGCCCTTGTAAAAAGGGCAGGTTTGTGCTTGTGTATCTGTTGGGGTAGATAAATAATATATAACAATCGTAACCTTGGCTGAAGCCTTTTGGTGTGTGCTGTAATGTAAATAGCAATGACAGTATAGTTGGAACAAATTATATGAAGGTTTCTTAACAATTTGGTCACAAAAAACGCCTTCCTGTTTTGAACTGTAGGTGACATTTTTAGGTGTTGTCATAAATACTGTATGATGGCTTTCAGATGTCATATGATCATGCATAAATACATAAAAGAAAGATTTCTGTCTGTAACTTCATTAGTATGTTTCTTTGATATCAAAATCATTTTATTATAAAACCCAGTCTCACTTTTGGCTTTCTTTTCATCATAAAATGCACCAAGGAGATTAAAAAAGTAGAAGACAATGCCATGTCGGGTCAGAGAAGTGATTTGTGTAATACAGTGTTCTGTTTCTAGTACTTAATGATGAATTGTTTTGGAGGAAGTGATAGAATCTTCAGAATGGACAATTATGTAATTATTAGTGAGAGTTTCAGAGACATTGAAGAGATTTCACTGAAATACAAGGAGGTTAAACATACTCCAAATGTATAAATGCCTGTCTCCCTTAATTCCTCCTTTCTGCTTTAAATAACTTGACTTTAAATTTTTACTGCATGTATTGTTGCTACTTGAGGTAAATATCTTGTTTAGGCAAGTTTTATTGACTGCACAAATATTGAACTGTGAGGGTGAGCTAAGTAAAAGGCTTGGTGGAAAAGAAGCAGGTGTTGTAGTGGATCATCCATTGTACAGGAGTCAAAAATGCAGACAATGCATACAAAGGAGCCCAGCATCAGAGACACACGGCATACCCTGCACTGAAACAGGAGAGCAGGTCAGACTCTCCTTCTGTGAGGTTGAATGGGGTACAGTTTGTTTTGGTGACCATGGTGATGTATCCCATTTGTTGCAAGCGGCCAGGACGAGATGAGGTGGTGTGTTCTTGGGTGGTGACAAGGGTGTTCAGGGTGTAGTTCCTGCTTAGTATGATTACGGATAGAAGGATAATGGCTAGTGTCACTTCATAGGAGATAGCTTGTGCAACTGCTCTTAGTGCATAAATTAGGACATATTTTGCATTTGAAGCTCACTGGGAACATGCATGATTATACTGCTAGGCTTAATGTGGCTGGGAGGCAGAGGAGGCCTAAGTTTAGGTCAGTGAGAGAGAAGGGCAGGGGAAAGGGGGGATTCGAATGGTGATTGCTAATATGGGAGAGATGGAGGGGAAGTGGATGGACAGATAGGTTCCTTGGTAAATAACTCATAGCCACCTGCTATTGGTTGTAATAATCCAAAGGGACCTAAAATGTTTGGACCTTTTCAGCTTGCATACCATATTTGAGGAAAGATGAGGACCAACTGGAAGTAGCTCAGGAGAAAGTAATAACAGACCTATAAGGAAATAAGGGAACAATTAGGATTACTCAGGCTGGAGAAGTTAAAATTAATTTCAGAATTTTCAAGTGTCTTGCAGAGAGAGAAGAAAAATTCTCCATGTTTACACAGCCTATAAGTAAAGGGCCTAAACTGTATAAATAGAGTAGAATTCAGGAAAAACTCTCCAACATCACAAGTGGTTAAACAGTAGACTGGATTGCCTAGAGACCTTCTGGATACTTTGTCCTGGAAGATACCGGCAGAGGTAACAGGCAGATAGATATGTTGGGAATGCTTTAGATATCAGTGATTGCACTTGAATTCTTCCATGCCTGTTGTCTATGATTTCAGGGGTACTGAAATATTTGCTCTATATTTTCCCTTCAGTTTTAAGCATATTCTTTGCTCTGGTATTTTTCATTGCATTTTCTTGAGGATTTTTCTCTCTGCTAAATCTACTTTCAGTCAAGCTGGACTTAAACACACTAAAGGTGAAGCTCTATATTAAGAGAGTTGTTAAAGTGTTAATATACATATAATTTTTTTTTTTCCCTGAATGTCTTGTTTACTTTTTTTACCATGCCGATCAAATTACTGTTTTCACTGACACACAACATAAATTTTTACAGAGTAACTGCAGGTAATTTATAGCTCATAATTAAAGACCTCCTTCTCTTTCTGGTTTTTATTTCTTTCTCAATTTCTTTGTTGCTGTGGTCCCAAAACGCCCAAGAGCTCTCTGTTAGAATTTCCTGAAATAGTCCGTGGTATTTTGTGTATTCAACCCACTTCACTCAAAGCTGTGTTCAGTTGAAATTTTATTTCAGTTTTTGCTTTCTTTTGGAACTATTTAGTAACAACCTGAAAGAAAACAGACGCTAATCTTTGAGAGCTTCACAAATACCCTTCTTCCACGCTCAAAACTGATCAGTGATTCTTGTTTTGTTTCTCTTTGCCAGTTTCCTGCTTGTGATGGTACTTTGTTCTTCTTGCCTGCACAGTGACTTGAGTAGCCCTTTGTGAAGGACTTGACCAAATCTTTTGAGAAAGTTCCAATAAACAATGTGTTCTTGTATTCCTTTACTTCATCGGGTTTTTTTCTAATCCTTGAAAGAATTCAGCTCCTTAACAGATCTACCTTGTGTTCAATTCATCTTGTCCCCTGAACTATGCAGAAATCTTCAGTGTTCACATGCTCATAAGGATTCTCCTTACATCTGTTCCTGAGAAGTATTTGGGTTTTTGCAGACTTCCCAATTTACAGGATTTCAGACTTACTTTCCTATGCTGAGGTGGGGCTTACAAATGGGAATTCAGGACCAGAATCTCATGGACATTTTTCAGTGGTGTAAGTTCTCACAGAGTCCCACTCCTTTGTCCCTACACAGTCTGGTGCATAGTGCCATTACAAGTGTTTGTGCAGATGTACAATGCCCTGACTCTAAAATTGACAAATGCCTGGCTTGCCCCAGCACAGGCAGCCAAAGGCAACGTTCAACCCGGTTAATGTGTGGGAAAGGGAGGGGAAGGAAGGAGGGTGGCTGCTGACTTCTAATAGTACTGCTGGCTTAACCCTGTGTCATACCTGGCCTAAGATACGTCAGATTGTCTGTTCTGGTCTTTTTCTTTTGCATTAGAATTCAGGCTGAGAGTAGGAAATTCTCAACAGGAAGTCACAGAAATGTAAACACAGTAGTGCAGGAAAATATTGTATTTAGCCAGGTGGAGTCATTGTATCTTACTGAAAAATGCATGGTTTTAACACCTTTATTATAGGCTGTGTCTCTCTAAACTTGTAGGATGCTGGATGTTAGAAATTAATGAGATGTAGATGAAGACACTAACAGAGAAGAACTGGAGATAGTAGAACAAATGAGAGAGTATTGGAATAAAGTACTTCCCATTTGTGGGGAAGCACTGGGGAGAATTCAGTCAGAAAAGTGTAGTCTGAAATGTGTTTGTGTGTGCTCCAGGGAATGAGTGAAACTGGAAAACCACTAATGTGTTTTCAAGCATCAGAAACCTTTGGAGTGAGTAGCTGCACAGCAGATAAATCTGTTTACAGACGTGTCATGGTGCCAGGAAGCAAGTTAGTATGATTTTGGGTTACAAAAGTTAGAGAAGTTCCTTCTTGAACAACTGAGAGTTAACTTGCCAACTCTACAGGCCCAAGCATCTTGTTTCTAGACAGATGTAAAACAACTGAAGAGAGTGGAGGGACAAATGGCAAATAAGTACAGACCAAGGGACCGACAGGCAAACATGCCTGCCTTGGCTATGTGATAACTGGAAGTGTAGCTGAGAGATGTGATAAGAGTCTACAAATATATGAAAGGGACATACTTGAAAGATAGAAACTAATTAAATTAGTAAGGTGAGAAGGAGCATAACTAGAAACAAGGGAATGAGATTATGAAATGTATTAAAGTATGGAATAGTCTGCCCAAAGGACAGATTGGAAGAACAAATATATAATACAAAAGACTGGTAGAAAGATTCAGGAAATAATCTAACATCAAAGAATTAGCTTTCTAATGAAAATAGATTAAATAATTTAGTAAGTCTCTTTTACCCATTTAATTCATGTTTGCTTTTGAGGTATTAGGGCAAGTTGGCAGCCTCTCTTCAACTCTTTAATGTTACCTCCCTAATTCTTCCTGCTGATTCAAATCTATATTATTGCATACCAATCTTAGATGTTGTCTTTCTTTAGGAAAAAAATGTTTGAAAAAAGAACAGTTGGACAAACAATATAAAAAGGTATACGGGGAGAAGAAAGGTGAATAAGCTTTGGGAATGGTTTTTCAAGAATGGTGTCTTGCTACATTCTACTTAAAAGCTGTAACTGCAAATAAGTGGGAGCAAACTAATACCAGATGTAGACATCTGGTTGTACTGGTTTGTTCCTGTTTGCATCTAGGTGAATAGTGGTGAGGGAGTTCACAGACTGGGGGTTACTGTTTGTGTTATGTGTGGCCAGTCTGCAGTTGATGGGATGGTGTGAACAGGATCAAACCTTTTCAATGTAGAGGAAGGCAGCAGGGAATTTTTCCTCAATGAAAGCAAAGTGCATCTTAAAATTCCATTCAGAAAGTCAATTTGATTGCGTCTGAAAGGATGAAGAGCAGCCCTAAGCTGCTCTGTTTGGCTGGTGTGATAGGGTAAGTAGTAAAATGTGTTAAGGTTCAGTGCTCTTCTCAGTAGGTTCTTGTCTGGCTTGATGTTAGGTGCCTACTTGGCTCTGGTGTGGCAGAGGAAGATAATGAGGAGTCATCACATGGAGCTGCTGCCCAAGCGGCTGACTTGTGAGAGAGGGGACTTGGCTACGCTTGGCATTTGCTGGGTGATTCCTGTAGGCTGGAAGGCAGCGCTGCAATTAATTTGAGGAGATTATTTAAAAGATTTGGAAAGTGTACCAGTTCAGGAGTTTTCCTTTGTAAAGCAAAAACTGCAAAACCTTAGTTTTCAAACAGAACTGAGAGACACTGAATTTATGATGCTACATATAGTTTCTGTACATGGTCTCCTCACAGCCCTGAGATCAGCTCAGTTGGTTAGAGCATGGTGCTAATAACACCCAGGTTGTGGGTTTCCTCACTTGGCATGTTTTTAAAGAGACACAGTAGCGTGTGCACTGTCTTGTTGAATAATTTCTGTTTAGAACAAAACAGTTGCTTGCACAGTCCGTGTGCAATGCTCTTCATATGTGTATAAAATTAAGTACTCTTTGATCTTTCTTTCCCATGTATCTCTAATCTGGACCCATTTTACCTTTCCCTCCTCCCCCTCAACTGGAGAGTGTGCTTGTGAGCCAGGCATTGTTGACTTTGCTCTTTGTGCTGGCTTCTGAACAAAGGCGCTGCTGAAAGGTGAGCACTTAACTTCCATCCTCTTTGATGCAGATTTATGTTCAGAGGAACTGATAAATTCAGACTTGCCAAACCTGTCACCTAAAACTGTATCTAGGTTTGCAATGGAGAAAGTCTAATCTACCAGCTCATAAAAGCATGAGCATCAGCCATCAAAGCACTGTTAGATTCTGGTTTAGTGTGAATTGTGTGGCATTCTGCAGCACTACAGACCAGAGAACCTTACAGGTAGGCATATTTCACCTCTTGAACAGATCTGAATTTAGAGCTAGAGAAATCTCTGAGACCCTGAAAATGCAGTGATAAAAATACAATTCCTACCCTGTATCCTGCATGGGAAGGGATGGCTGAGAGATATGCACAACTACACATTTCCTACATAGTTGTGTGAATTCCTCATCAAATCTTATGTTTATCTCATCAGCTGATAGTAGCTTAGGAACCTGAGCATTAACTGAACAGGCTTTTATCAAATAGGCAAGAGTAGTTATAAGATGGAGAATAAGCCTAATGGCATTGCTCTGCTATGAGTACTTAGCAGGAATTTCTCAAAACCTTTCCCTTTAGTCAGTGAAATGTTGAGTGTGCAAGGCGTGCAGAGGTGCAGTGACCAAGGGGAGGGTCAAACTTAGTTTACAGGAAATAAACAAAACTTTGTTTATAGGAAATTATTAGTACTTGAAAGAAGGGTAGATGCAAGTAAATATGTGGTATGGTAATGTCCATATTGGTCTGTTTCTGTGAGACTGCATTAACCATCAGCCTGCTGAATTTCAGGGTATGTCTTTGAAATCATGAAAGGCAAGACAAGATTCTTTTCCTGGTTTTGTGTATAGATAATTTTGTCTGGTAGAGCAAGATCTTGTTCTGTGATTCTATTACTCTATGATATCAATGAGAAAAATCTTTCTGACTAAGAACACTTTTAATCTTTTAGTGGAAGGACGCTGAACTAAGTAATCTACCGCATACAGCTCCAAAGTTAGTTGTGTGTGTCAGCAGTGTGTCCCTCAGTGACATTTGAAACAACGGTATGCATCAAATTAGAGATTCCAGTTGTGTTTGTCACATTTCTTCTGTCAGGAAGGGGGTGAGGAGCAATCATGAGGAATACAATACGCAGAAGGATTTGCAAGCAAGTAAGGAATAAGTTTAATAGGAAGAGGTGGCAGGTAGATGTAAGGATCTGTCCTGGAAGAAGTTAGTTATGACGTTGTAATTTTATTAAATAATCATAAAGAGTAATTCTCTGTACCTGGGGGGTTGTAGAGGATAATAATTTCCAATAAGGTTGAGTTCAGCAATTACCACAGTACTCTTGAGGCTAAGCATCTTTGGTCTTTTTACCATTACTGGCTAAGTCATGTGAGACTCAGTGGTACAACTGAGCTGAATTGGAAATAGCATTTTGAGTTTTTTCTTCTAAAGCTTGCTATTGTAGACAAGGCCCTAAAAGCAAGCAAATCTTCATTGTTGAAAACTGTTAGAGCAGTTACCGAGGATATTTGTGTTTTTGTGCTTGTTCTCTGGAAGGCATGGATTCCTTAAAAAGAAGCAACCCTCCCCCCATCCAAAACTCCCTTAATTTTATTTCCAAATGTGATGTTTTTGTAAAATATGTAGTTTAAGGGATCTGCATCAAGTTGCTTCTTTCCTCTTGTCATTTCTCTCACCCTTTTACATGAGTTACTGTATGCCTTCTACCATATCCATGCAACTATGTGAACTGTAGACCTGCAGTAACTTTTTATGCATCTAACAAAAGCAGTATATAGTGCAGAAGTCAGAGGTGTTAATCAGACAACCTGATGAGACCAGAAATACCAAATGTCTTCATTTGAAATATCGTTGGATTTAGCAGTGTATTTTTTTTGGTATATTGAAAGAAGCTGATTGCTCATCCCTGCTCTTCTGTGGCATCTGTTTCTTTGTGCTTCGATTCGTGATGCAGGAAGGCTTGAATACCTTCTTTGACACACGTGGAATCCTTAGATTCTACAGATTCTACAGGATCTTTGGAGCCCTTATATTATCATACTGCATGTCGCACTTGCTTTTGCATACCAAGAGAACTGATGATTTGGAGGTGATTGTAAGCACGTGAGTTTTACTGCAAGAAAACTTGCTAAGCCCCCTTTTAAGATCCTCACTCAAACCAGAAATTCAGGCACAGGGCAAAGTTTTGGACCTCTGTGTTAGAAATGCCAGATTTGAAAATGCTTCTGCTGAGCAGCTTTGGGCACGTGGGGTTTTATTATTAGCAGCTGCCCGAAGCAGGCCCTTCCTGCTGAGGGATTTTTTTCAACCAGACTGACATCTCTCTCTCCAGTAAGCAGTAGCATCTGTGTACTTTCAGATGCTATGGCTTTTGTGGACTGGGGTATATTGAGGTAGGTATTGCACTGAATTTGATGTCTCTCTCGAGCTGGCAGGATTGTTCTCAGCTGTCAGTGACTCACAGTAGCCGAGTTGCTGTCTCAGAGTTCAAGTTAATGGAATTTGCAGTTCCCTTGATTTGTCTGGCAGAGATGAAATTTCCCATGAACTAGGAAGAGCAGGAAGATTCCACAAAGTAGTAGCTTTGAATGTGTGTTGGGTCTGAAAAATTGCTGTGAGGTGCTGTCTTTCCTCAGGCCTTCCTTGGGAATAGCTCCTTGCTAACAATCATGCTTTCAGGTGTTTCCTTTTGTTTTGTCTAACTTCTTACACTGTGCTTATTGCTGACGAGCTCCAGTTTCCTGAACTGGATTAAACATGTGATAAATGTATGCCACATGATTGTCATCTTATTCTTTCTCTGAATGGATGGCAAACTTCATTTGGATTTAGACGTTCTGTTTTCTCAGCAAGGTAACTACTTCATGCCAAAGAAAAACGGCACAGATGTCATCATTGCAGTTTATCCATAGAAATAATGTACTTGCTGAGCGGTAAATTACATTGTATCCTGTCTTTTTTGTTACTTGGCATTTTTGCCAAGGTTAATGTGAAGGAATATTTGAAATTACAGGGGTGTACTGTGTAGAATGGAGACTTGGGTTTATGTGTTTATTTTGGCTGTTGTTCTGGTAGCGTGTGATTCCTCTGGAGAGCCTGGTGGACTCTGATAGAGCCATGTTTGGATGTGCAGTATTAAGTGCTGGCTCCTGAACAGCACTGATTCGTCCAGAATCAGTTGGATGCTTTGAATTTTGTTTATTTTCTTTGAAGATGACTGTTACATGACGGAGAATTGCTGTCAGTTTCCAAAATAAATATGTCTTCTAAAGCTGATTTGCCTTCTTGTTGCTCTGTTGTAAAGTATCAGGATATCAGCAGCAGGTTCACTCTGCATGTTTGTGGCTTGATTGTGCTGCGTGGAGTGCCTTGTTCCCTCTTTTCTGTTTGTGAATCTTGGGCAGGTGTATCAAAAGTATCTTTTAGTTCAGGGTGCTGTTAGACAATGTATGAAAGGCAAAGAAAATAGCAAGTGTTTACTACTCAATGTTGTGGCTTTTCCACTGTCATTAATCTATTAAAAATAAACTCCAAGAACTCAGAGTAAGAAGGTGATATTCAGTTCACTAATCAGATAAGCAAAGAAGGGAAGGGGTAATGGACACAATTTTCTTTTCTGGTTATGTTAAGCAAGTACTAAGCAAGAAAAGTCCAAGGAGATTAAATGTGTATGTGTTTCAGACTCCAGGTACATTTTTCCATTAAACAGAACTGCCTTCTCCTCCTCAGTTCTATATTTGCTTCCTTTGTATGTCCTTTTATAAGCAGGACCCATAATTCTGTATTTTTCCATGGAATCACAGATAATGAAACTCCTCTATTTCTACAGTAGTACTGGTTGCCACATCAAGCATTTAGGGTATGGTAATTGTAGTGAAGTTAAGGACCCTTTCGGGATACTTTATTAATACAAAGTACTCATTTTGCTGACTGATGAAGTCAGTTTTCATTTTTGATATGTCCACCATCGCAAGGAAATGTTGAAAGAGATTTTCTGCCTTGCACTCTGTTTTCTCAAGGCACACAGAGGGTAGGAGAGATTCAGTGTGTTTACTGCTGAGACTTGTTTGCATAAATGCATTGAGAAAAGAGGAAGTCAGTATGCAGTAAACTCAAGTACCTTAAATCATGCTGTAGACTTCTCATTCAGAAAAAAAGTTAACCCAAATTTGCTGTGTGTTTGGCTTTCTTTCCAAGTGCCCAAAGAATAAAAACTCCCTCCATGTATGTAAAGGGATTTTGTACCGATTTCCTCTATTGATCGCAGTGATATACTTGATTCTGCAGAAGTCACAGAGTAAATGCAAAAGTTCTTCATGTTTATCACTTAAATTTTCTCACCTCAGTGTCGTGGCACTGACTTTGGTGGTAGTTCAGAGTCCTGAGAGCAGACTGTGCTAGAGATCACATTGTAATTAGCATCAGCCTGATAAGAGTAACCTAATTATGGTCTTAGACTTGTACTAGAAATGTACTAGAAATTGTGATTAGAAATGCACAATAGATGATAATCCTGAAAATATTGTGTAGATACCGTATTGTTACCTAGACTTCAATGTGCAGTGTTTTGTAGTCACTTTAAAGGATAAGAAAGGATACACTAGAAAGAGAGGGGCGGAGAGCTACATACACAAATGAGAAGTACCATATAAACATGATTCTAAGTTTAAAAATTTGAAACTTTTTTAAAGACATAACAAATCTGAAGCAATATGTTTTGAAAGTATTGAATGCGTTAGGTAATTTAAACCCTCCTTCTTTTTACTTCTTTATGCAAGAACAAAAAGTTACTCAGAGCAACCGAGCAGAAGCAAAACTAAATTACTTACAGGAGGTACTTTTTATTATGCCCAATTTTTTTCATGGAACTCATGGGCATGCTTATTTCTCAGAATGGGAGTTAGTGGGCCTGGGCATGCATTACTGAAAAGAGGGGGGGAAAAAAGAGCCAGATAGAAAAATATATAAACTCAGACAGTACAATATGTGAGTCAGGTTCTAAAAACTGATTATTTCCATGAACATTTTAATTTAGGATTTATTGAGACTTTTGAAAAGTGGTAGAATGGCTCATTTCAAGTAAGGTAAACTCCAGCTCTGAATTGTCTTCTGTACTATCATATAGTTTCCTTGATATTGTGAACGAATATAATTAATTGCCAGGGAAACAGTGTATGAAAATTCACTCTGTTTCTGGAACATGCTTTTTGTTGAAGGGGATAAAACTCGGGTTTTTAAGCTGTTTTCCTGCTCTTTTTTCTTGAGCTGAAATGTTCTATCTTGGCATAAGAAGAGGTCCCCCTTGCTTTTGCTGTCTGTACTGTAGCTGCAGTAACTAAATTTGAGGTAGTTGCTTATTTTCCAAGACAGTACAGGTGAGGAAAAGCACCAACATGAAGTGGGTAGATGCATCACTGGAACGTGGTGAGGAGAGAGAAGGAGAGAGTGATGTGATGATGAAAGGCAAAACATTCCCTGGAATAAGCTTCTAAATAAGCACAGAGAGAATGTTTGTGTGGTGGAGGGGGAGTTGTCTCAAAAAACTGTGTTTGTTCCCTTGAGGCTACCGTGTGCTATAATTGAGTCAACATGTCAAAGTGAAGTATGTGCTGAGCTTTGGGAGCGGGGTAAAACTGCTGCTTCTGCACATACAGGGCTTAGATGAACCCCATCTTACATCGATAATAAACGCTCTGCTCTTGCATTGCTGAAGCCACAACACAACAGAGTAGCTATCCAACCAAGCTCTATAGCTGTTGCTTCTCTAAGAACTGCTTTAAATCTCTGGTTGGGAAGCTATGAATAATTGGCTTTGCCTTTACTTCTGATGCAAATGTGAATGAAGATGATGGACAGAGGGGAACATGACTGAATGCACTATTGAGATACAGGCAAAACAAGCTGAAAGGGTCTTCCTTAATTTACGTCTAAATCTCAGAGAAACAAATGTCTGTATGTCCTATCATATTTCTTATGTTGATGTAATGTTTTGGGGATATACTGACTTTTCTCTACTGTCTGATTTTTATTGTTTAAAAGGATGGGAAATGAATGATTACAACCCCCTTGTCCTGGCAGTTGGTTGCAGCCTTTGGCTGTGTGACTTCATGCATGATGCTGCACTGGCAGCTTTCTCCTTGGCCATAGCTCACTGCAGCATTGCCCTAGGAATTCATATGAACTTGAAAATCTTTAAAGCCAATGTTTCCATGCTAACAAGCTAATTTTGTCTTGATTGTTTTTTATGTAGAGTCTCTACCTTTGGCGTTTTCGTATTTTATAAATCATGCTTACTGACACATTTGATGTTCTGATTGTTTCCATAGTGACAGCAGTGGCAGAAACCTGCAAAAGGAAGGTTGACAGCATTGTATTTTCAAGATTAACTGTTTTACAGAGGAATGGTTTGAGGGGGTGGGATTACAGGAGATTTTTTCAAGTAGTCACAGAGTATTTAGTAGTACTTACTTGGAGGTCAGAGAGAAAAGGTTTGGTTTAGTATTTTGGCATTTATTTGTGTGGGGAAGCAGTGAAGCACAAGGTCAGCTTAGATAATATGAGATGTTTTCAGCAGCATCTCCCTTCTTGCTGCTCCAAAAGGTGATGAAATTTCAAAATGCAGAAAACCACAATGTAGAGATTATCTTCACAGGAGATGTAGAAGTTAACATGCCTGTGAGAAAATGTGTAACATACTCTTGTTTCATATTTTTTCCTTCCAAATTCATAACCTAAATGCAGGAAGCTTTTAGCATTAGTAGTCATACACTTACAAAGCCATTAGTGAGAGCTTCAACCTCTTCCCCCCCCCCCCCC